>JAOPJM010519167.1:0-10721 GCA_027124095.1 Muusoctopus leioderma
ATACTGTTGACAGTGCTGAAAGGAACATCGCCGATATTGGTGACCTTATAGATTTTCAGCGACCAGAGACCTTTTCATAGTTAGCGACTGTGTGTACGTGGATTGAGACAGGTGGAAGAGATAGAGAAGTAAATAGAGACAGAGCAGAAGATAGAAAGAGATATATCTATAAATAGGTACATTGTTGTATTCAAAGTATTTTATTTCATAGACATTTGCACTCAAATAATGACATGTCGTTGTGAGTGCATATAAAAGCCCATCCTTTGTTACTGTTCATGAGTGAGTGATTATTTTTCGTTTATTTATGCTTCTGTAACATTGGGTGGGTTTAAACACACGCACAAACAAACAAACAAACACACACACACACACACACAGACATATATACACACACATACACACGTGACGTGCACACTCACTCACTCACACTCACACAGACAACAACAGACTTTCTTGTATCACATAACTTACGTTTTCTCCGGGACGAGATTTTCACAGTCAAGCTTAATTGCCTCTATATTTGTGGAACATTAGAATCATATGTATTTGTTAAAGTAGTGCGAGTAAGAGGAGCGGTATTCATAGCCCTTTCAATCCCTCCTCAAGTCATGGAAGGTTGAATCACTTGATGTTCAGCCTCGTCTTCTGCAGCTCTAAAAATTTAGAATTTGACAAAATAGTTAGTACAATGATGATGGGTATTCTCTTTACAGTTTACGTTTCGATATTTTATCGATATTTTATAGTAGAGGATATTTTATAGTAGAGGATATTTTATCGATATTTTATAGTAGAGGAGCACCCATAACCTTCGTAATTCTGCCAAACTTTTTAAGATTGATGTAGTTGGTGTTCTGGTTTAGCTTCTGTAGATTCATGCTTGTAGTAAATGCCTGAACAGGGGAGAATTCCATAAAATCACAGTTCATGGAATGGAGGATTGTGCAAAGCATTTAGTACAGATATAGTAGGGATGATTGCACTATGGAAGACGAGTGCATCGGGTCGATCAGGATGAAGATATTACGCAGCTTATTAGTTCATTGGGGAGGGGGAAGAAGATGCTGTAGTAGTTATAGATGTAAGTGACTCAGAAAAAAAAGAGAGACGATGTAGGTTATTATTGTTTGTAGAGCATTTGTGAGAGGGTATTTGACAAGATGCATTCTAGGTTGCTTGTGTATGTAGCAGCATAGTCTCAGGTAAGTAAGCAGTACTCGAATGTGGACTACACTCGAGCTTTGTAGACAGTTAGCAAATGATCAGAGATGAAATGTTTCCTCGCACTGAAGAAGATTAGTCTTTGGGACGCTTTGGGATGATGTTATGTATGTGAGATATCTATGAAAGGTTATTAGAGAGATTCTGAGGAATACCCTTCGTAGTGACTTTGAGAGTTTCAGATGTATGACATTCATGGGTAGAAATACTGTAGCGCTATATTGTTGCTTTAAGAAACCTTAATTATCATACTCAAATTGCGAGAAGCTTTCAAGATCTTTATTCAGAAATGCAGTGCTTGCCTGGTATGTGTCTCTAGATGCATGTGGATGACGTATATGTGAGAAAGATCAAAGAAGACTGAAGGATGGCATCATATGTGTAGGAAAGCGTGTAGTTAGAAGTAACACCAAGTATGTAGGCCATTAATGTAAACACGGAATAATGTAGGTGATACCGAACATCGCGGTACACCAGAATTTATGGAGTGCATGCTGCAATGAAGTGTTTGACAGGGAGCACGGATGGAGTCGCTATGCTGGTAATTTAACTAGGGTGTAAAAGGAAATGCATTGCTTACGCTGGAGTTCTCACGTGTGAGAGACAACTTAACTGGTACTTTGTTTATCGACCCCAGATGGATGAAAGGCAAAGTTGGCCTCGGCAGGGGTTTGAACTCAGAGCGTAGCGGGCCGGAAAGAATACTGTAAGGCATTCTGTCCGACATGCTAACGGTTCAGCCAAACCACCACCATAACAATAATAATAATAATTATTATTTCTAATATTGGCACAAGGCCATAAATTTAGGGGAGGGGTAAGTCGATAAAAATTGACCCCAGTACTTGACTGGTACTTTGTTTATCGACCCCAGATGGATGAAAGGCAAAGTTGGCCTCGGCGGAGTTTGAACTCAGGACGTGCAGAGCTGTAGCTAAATACTGCAAGACATTTTGTCTAACGCTCTAACGATTCTGCCAATCAAATAATAATATTAATGATTGTTGTTGTTGCTGTTAATGGATCGACAGACACAGTAGAGCCCCGGACTAAATGCCTCGTAGTATTTAGTTACGTGGCTTTATGTTCTGAGCTCAGATTCCACCGCAGTTGCCTTGTCTTTCCACTCTCCATGTCGATAACATAGTACCAGTGATTCACGAGAGTTGATTGAATCGACTATGCCTTCCTCTGTCACTGAGTTTCTCAATAAGTTTGCTAAGGTGTTAGTGTACACCGAGATAGAACAACAGTCTTCAGGAGTCACGTTAATTGAATTTGCTAGTTCTTTTAGAGTCATGTTCTTTTTCTCTGGTGCGCCAGTGTCCAATTATGGGTCTGATTTATGTGTCTAGCAGGAGGAAGACTCAATACAAGGACCAAGCAAAAGAGATATCTCCTGCAAATTTTGGCTGACACAAAGAGCTGCTTGGACTATCTCCTCATTTAACAGAAACTCATTCTACTTGATGCCAGATACGTCTACAACTCACCAGAAACACTACTACTACACCATCGTAAGAACATTACCTCTCTACAATGAAGAAGCTGGAGATTTTGATGGATTCTTGTCAGACAGTTGTCAGCAAAATATATACCTTGAAGCTTCTTTTCGGCCTACTTTATGCCTTCCCCCTTGAATTGAATTCTTATTATCCTGTCAATGAAAATAGGGAAAAGTTCGGAGGCAGTATACATCCCTGCCTGTTGCCAGTAAACTCTCTCTTGATACTTGGACTGTTACACCTCTCCTTGGTCTGCTGAGTTCAACTGATTTCTCCGGCGTTTTAAATATACTTAATCAGACTGATTGTAGGTAGAAAATGATCAAAAATACTTGAAAAATGAAAGAAGAAAAACATAACATGAAGAAATGATAGATCACTGTGTCATAGAAAGACTCAGAGATTTGAGATGTCTTGCAGAGTGGTTAATAGTGTACAGTGAAAACTTTAGTAGGATTTCACTGGGTGATATTCAGTTATAGAAGCTTAGAAGGAAGCATAGGAATTTGTTGAGAGGGAGGTAACGAAATATCTAAGGATTTAATGAAGAGGGCAGGCACATTCGTGTATCTTTATGGTGAGCTGTAGAAATTGAGGTATATATAAAGTGAAACAAAAACGACTTAGAAAAACTATTTAAAATATCAGTTTACTAAGATTGTATGTAATAACTTGACAGATTTATTAGGGGGAAACATAGAAAGCTTCTAGCGAGATTATTAAGGAATCAACTATAATTTTATAGAGTAACATAAGGAAACTCCAATAAAATTCAATCAGTGCTAAATGAAATTATTATTTAATTAGTGAAAGATTTGAAAACTTATACTTATTTAAGTGCTTACCAGGTATGACACGCTACTAATCCATTTTTTTAATTAACACGGTATATTGTCGGATACGGTTTACTGTTAATATGAAGTCATTAACTTTATACTTATCTTTATCTTCATCGTCGTCATCATCTTCATCGTCAGAGTGAGTGTGCCTTATATATTAAAAATAAAAATTCATTAAAAAACACTTACAGGATCTAAGCGCCAGAAAGACTAATGGTATCATATAAGCTTTTGAAGAAGAAAAAACTCGCACAAAATTGTAAAAATCTTTACAAATTTAGAAGGGAATTATATTGGATCAACAGTTTAAAAAGTGTTTAGATGCTTAGAGACAGAGAAGATTTGAAGAGTTTAACTGGAGTACGATATAGAAGACATTGAGACGGGGTACGGTTAGCGACAGATTTACAAAGTTACACGATATACTGTTTTATAACACACACACACACACACACACACACACACACACACACACACACACACACACACACACACATGTATGTATGTCAATAACATTTTAATTAACCCTTTTGAAAAATGCTTAATCATTTCCTCTACACAATTTTCGGTCTTATATATATAATAATGGATCTCCGTCTGAACCAGACCATGAGTGTTCAGTTGTTCAATCAACTGAACTACCAACTCATTGAATTAGCGTGTAAACGGCTGAGTATTCCACAGACACGTGTACCCCTAACGTAATACAAAGTAAGTAAAGAGTTCCTCCATCGGTTTCGACGGAGGATACATTTACTGAATTTATATTTCATTGTCCAAGGAAAAACTAAGCGTTCAAAATATACACTAAAGTTTGTGCATACAATGCTAAATATTCACCCCGTCTCTTATGCAATTTGACGAAATTTGCCAGGACTAATTCCCTTCTATCTCTCTCCTTCTCTCTCCCTCTCTCTCATTATCTCCCTCTCACTCATTATCTCTCTCTCTCTCATTATCTCTCTCCCTCTCTCTCATTTTCTCTCTCTCTCTATTTATCTATCTATCTAGTTATCTTTGTATCTCTATCGTTCTCATCTTTTATTTTCCTCCTTAGCTTAAGGTATGGGTGATTATATATAAGGTTCCTTAAGGCTTAGTTTTGTTAGTTTGGGTCTAAGGTCCTTTTTTTGTTTTAGTTTTTCTGAGTTTTGGGGCTCGGTTTGGATTTAGGTTCGCCTGTTTTGTCCCTTGGTTTTGACTACTGGGATCTAGAATTCTTAATTCTCCTTGATTTTGAGGTGGTATTGGTTGGGTATTTTAGGGTCGAGAGGGTATAGAAATATTTTATATATATATATATATATATAGGTGTGTGTGTGTGTGTGTATATATGTATACACACACAGGCAGACATATATATATATGTATATACATACACACACATACATAGATACCTGGAAAAGCGTACATCGAACAATTTTAAATATAGACAGTTTTCGAAGTTCACACTGTTCCAAATATGCACACTGTTTTAACTATACATACTGTTTTAAACATAAACACGCTTTTAACCACACGTATTGTTTTAAGCTTAACATTTTAAACATACGTAGTGCTTTAAATATACACCCTGTTTTAAACATACATATTGTTTTAAACATACACACAGTTTTAACTATACATACTTTCCCATTTTCATATACTGACTCATTTCTCATGTATTTAAAAAAAAATATAATGTAATTTTTAATAAATACTTTACCTTCAGATATCTCCTCCTCCAAACAATTGTAACATTGATGCCTATGTAAAAATAAAGAAAAAACCATTGCCATTGAAGTGGTGGTGTCGATTTTATCGATTATACCTCCCATTATGCCTGTGCTAGAAATTATTATTAATTATCATATAAATGAAACAGCTTTAGAAGTACTTTCATCATATTTACTATTTTCTGAAGTGCTTCAGCAGTCAACCGAAGTACAGTCTTTTTTTTTACAAACAATGTATAGTTATTTGTTTTGTCTGAAATACAATAATCCTAGAATCAAATGTCGATTACTATTCCATTTCATTTATCATTTGAATTGTTTCTCAATTACTAGTTGACAAATTATATTTAATTCATTCATTCTTCCAATATATCTTTAAAATAGTCTTCTGTAAACAGGTGACTATTTTAAAACTATTGTGGCAACGCTATTTTTACCTATCGTGTTGGTCATGTTTATTACCAGCAAAGAACCGTGTTTGCCGTATTCTTTCCACTCTGATGCTTGGACTACTACTACTACTGCCGCTGATGATGATGATGACGACGACGATGATGATCGCGGAATATATGCCGTTACACTAACTGGGAATTTGTTACATGCAGGTTTTATTTTGCCGTTCGAGTCTCTCTCCACAGTATTTTCTAAGTACCCAATTCTCAAATAATAATTATAATTGCCGATACAGCAATTGATTTATTTGAAGAACATGGTGTCTGGATATCGGTGTATTGGTGAATTTGACCAATATTTCAACCGGCCACTGACGACCCTGCAGTCTGCCCTGTCTACTTCAAAATCTCCCCCGACTAATCAATTACCTGTGATTAGTGTCAACGTTGGTTACTTTTCCAATGTGCCAGCGTCTACGAGCCAGGTGATGAGGTTAAGAACGAATGCCTTCCTTGTTGCTGCTAATATTGCAGCCCAACATGTCGCTATCACATCCTCAGCCGATTATTAATATCCAATTTAAAAATTCAGATCAAGGATCAAGTGATTTGTTCATGTGCCAATTGTTCCAGTGACAACGCCAGGCTCAGGGGTGCTTGTTCATTATCTTGTTTTAGTTTTTACCATATGCGGTGTGTTAAATGTTTCTTTGTGAAACTGAAATTTTCATAAACGGTTGGAAAAGCGACATCTCTTCTGATGCTTCTCTCGGCGATTTCATACCATTGGGAGATGTTTCCACAAGTTCCAACATTCCGTCAAGCGAGGAGATTCTTGTAATATATGAGATGCTTGAAAACTAATTATTCTGTGCTACATAGGAATTCGTGAGATGTCAAGCCTCTTTTATCCGATTCTCTAGTAGCTGTTTGACACTAATAGCATCCAATCTTGGCAACGTCCAATCGTTTTTCCCATTGAAGTTTTACATCTGCCCAAGAAAAGTTAAAACGTAAACTCAAATTCAGCTGGTAATCTTGTTACGAAGAAAATATCCTAATTTATGTCCAAAATCGATTCACCAAATAGCAATAATGGTAATAGATCCAAGCTGAACACGAGTTCACATAATAATATCTCCTTCCTCAAAAGTATAGTCAACTCTAAATTGTGTGATTTTGATGTCGAAAGAAACTCTTCGTTAGTTGTTATCCAGTAGCACAATGGATGGTATGACTTTGATATTCCATTGATAATACATTCTGTTCAAAATATGGCTCGGTACCAACTGAAATCAGTTTCCATCCTCTTCCAACTGAGTGATGTTACAATGCTTTCTTAGATAATGACTTATAAAGGCCGATATTCCTTCTTTTTCCAATGTTTCGAGCCCTGGACCTGATTCTCATTGACCTTAACATCTCAAAGATACCATGTTTAAAGAAGCCGATTAACTGGTGTCAAACTCTTACGTATATTGTTTAGACTATGCTACTGTATTGCTAATGATGGGTTTTCTGAGTTGCTTCACTTCTTTTTCCTCGGTGCCGAATTATTTGCTTTAAAAGAAAACAAAATGACACCCGCCCAATTGCAGTTGGAAATACGTACAGGAGACTTGTTCCAAGGTTTCTCTGTGGCCACTGAAGAACCAAATACGTGATGGCCATTTACCCCATCAATTGGGGATTCGTGTCAGAAATGGTTGTGAGGCTGCAATAGATCTTTCCTTGGGTATATCCAACTGACTGGCTGTTTTGTTTTTGAATGCAATGTTAAATCTTCATAAGAATACCTTCAATATAGCATGAACAGTAACGTGTTTGTCGATGCAATTGTTCACCGTTATTCAAGTTTATACCGTTTGGTTTCGGATGCATATAAAGAGCCCTCAGGATTGTTCGTTAATAACCGCCGCCTCATATCATCTACTGGTATTCAATGAGGTGATCTTTTGGACAATACCTTCTTCGACATTGCCACTGACAATAGGTATGAAATGAGCTTCCTCATTGTGAAAGAATTGTCATCAGAATTAATCATATAGTATCTAGACTGTGTGTATAATGTAGGGTATGCTGATATTGTTCTAACTCAAGTGATGAAGATTTCCAATTCTTTGCAGAATGTAGACCTCAATAGTAATGATGCGAAATGCGAATTGTTAATTTTTAATAATTCACTTTCTAATACAATCATCTTATTTGAAATTTCCAATTCGCTGTCGAGATCTTGCTGATTGGAATTGTGCCACTGTGAACAGAGATCTATTGCTCCGTTTTCAACCAATAAGCAAACAGATTTAAAGCATCTGACAAATAATATCAAAAGCTTGAAGTTCCACCAAGGTTTGATCCTCCTTCACCGCTGATTTTGCCTCCCGAATTTAATGTGTTTCTTAGACGCATACCCTTCATGCTGAGGTCATCCTAAAGAATTTGATTATATCATTTGAGATTCTCTACAAGGAATTTACAACATTGAGATTACGGACGTGTACTGGTCCTAAGCAAGCCGTCCCATTCCTGTTGGAGTTATAGGAATTTGATCTAATCCTGACCTCGTTCTACTATGCTTCTTGTTATCGGTTTACGCATTAGTTTTCCTTGATCCTCAAATATCAATGGATTTAGAAGCGGCTATTCGTTAATGGACTCATGAAATTTCCAATCCGGCAAAGGATAATTCTCAGTTGGACTGGGATGATATTAAGAATTAAACATTCTCTTAGTCAGTTACTTCTTAGGAATGATCAACGGGAGAGAAATCGCTTGTTGCACACTTCGTCACCAATTTCCACCAAAACGTTCCCCCATTGCTCCATTGGGAAACTTAGTTGACAATGAGGACTTCCGAATCAGTCTGACCCAGCGCAATGGAGTAACAACGTTCTAATGACTATTATGTTGATCTGGTAATCTCATGGATGGGAGGCGTGTCAACGATTTGTTCCACAAAGTTAACGGCTGAATTTTTCCTACGTCCCAATGCAATAAACCCATTCATTCATCGTGCCATGACCTGCACTTATGCTCCTGCAACTTGGTAAACGGCCAGATAGAATGACATCTTTCCCAACAGAATACGGAAAGTTTTTGTGTTTCAATGTAAAGATGGTAGACGCTTTCGACCGGGGTCTTTCAGTGCGGTATAAAGAAACACAAGTATTCAGAATTGACAAACCGTTAGTTTGTTCAACCTTTCGTCTTTGAGACTATAGTCGTATATATTTTTTTCAACTGGCATCGGTCTAAAGCGGGTTATGCATAACTGCTGTACATAGTTAATTAATTAATTAATGCTGTTGCCAAAGAATACAAGGTTATGCAAATTAGAATGGACATTTCAGCTGAATTCGTGTTTGTGTTTAATATACATAGGTATAAGGTATCAATCTGCTCGTGAACAGCAAATGAGCGTATTTGTTAAGCGATGAAACTCCAAATAGATATAAAACTACTGAGGACAATCACAATAATGTTTGTCTATGGAGAGATATAAACATTAGGTATACATACATTAATTTAAAAATCATTTATTATACGCTGACTTGTTCATAATTACTTCATTAATGACATTTTTTTCTATTTTAAGTTATGGTATAATCCTCCATTTAGCCTTCATGTTCGTACTTGCAGCTATAAAATTATTTTTTACCTTTGTTGCATAAATATTTTTATAATTTTGACACTGAAATAGCAAATATTAATAGTAAGAAAGGTAAACTTCTATACACATATATACCTTCTACTTTTTCCAATATTATTAACACCGGGAAATGTCCCTTAATCAATTGGATCTTTCGAATAACATAATTTATTGTTACAAAGTATTCAGAGGTAATGAATCATTTCTAAATATGACATATGTTTGGCCAAACATCCTTTCACGTTAAGATATAATCAACATAGGCACAATTTTATAAACTATGAAAGTCGAAGCAATATATATTATGTTATTTTTGTTTGAAAAAATACAAACTTTAAATTCATTTGCAATATATTACAATACCCCACACCATTCAAACAGGGTGACAATTTTTGTAATATTTGCACTGGTAAGCATATTCATTTATTGCTTCTCGGTGGTTCTATTATTACTTCTGACGTGATAAAACCGAATTTTTATTGAAATATTTCAAAATGTCTTACGCGTGAACGCTGCATAACCCTCTACAATACTGCTAAATGTTATCAATCAAACAAAAGCCTTTTTTTGCTAACATTTTTAATATTTTGTTCATATAGAACGGTTTATATATCGTATAAGAAAACATTTTTTTGTTTCACTTCTATTACCGCATGATGAGCGGAGACTTGAAACTTAGAGTAACGATTTGTGGCATTTCATCGTAAAATAAATATGATTATTATATATATGTGTGTGTCTCTGAATATGTTCGTGTCTGTGTGTTGCGCCATTTCACCTGAGTGCGATGCAATCTCTTTACCATCAGTTTTGCTCGACGAGCGAACTATTACTGCCACGATCTAATGGGTTTTTATGGTAATTTCGTTGAATTAAATTGCAACCAACCAATCAATGAGTAATAGTCTATATGTTATCTGACGTTTCTAAGTACCAACTACGAAGGCACTAGAAACCACCGCAGCAGGGATTTAATTGCTGCTCCATTGACTACCATCTTTCTTAATACATCGCAATTCAAAACGGTCTACTATTAGTCGTTGTGTAGCTCAGATCCATGGGTGCGAAAGAGAATGAAGGGTGGTGAAGATTGCACAAGAGTATGTAGTTGACTGATTGGCTATGACTGTCTTTGATATTGTCACACTGCATTGATGACAGCACTAGCGCTTACAGTTGAGTCAGAATAAATGGCGTCACCATTACTCATAGGCAGTCTGAGATTCTTCCATTGAATAAAATCGATATATTCATAGACTTACAAACCCACACACGTGCGCACACACACACCCACACATATATAATATATGTATATATATATATATATATATACTCTTTTACTCTTTAACTTGTTTCAGTCATTGGACTGCGGCCATGGTGGTGCACTACCTTATATA
>JAOPJM010519199.1:0-24724 GCA_027124095.1 Muusoctopus leioderma
CCCTGGTGGCAAATAAAAAGAAATCATT
The DNA here is from genome assembly GCA_027124095.1 of Muusoctopus leioderma. Lineage (NCBI taxonomy): Eukaryota > Metazoa > Mollusca > Cephalopoda > Octopoda > Octopodidae > Muusoctopus > Muusoctopus leioderma. The sequence continues at coordinate 29 of JAOPJM010519199.1, forward strand.
ATTATTATTATTATTATTATTATTATTATTATTATTGTTGTTGTTGTTGCTGCTGTTGTTGTTGTTGTTGTTGTTGTTGTTGTTGTTGTTGTTGATATTGTCGCAGGTTGGACGCATCCGGCTATCGGTCGAGTCCATCATGATGACTGTCCCACCACCCTCCATTAACCAGGCAAAGGAAGGCTGTTTTCCTCTGTCTGGTGGCTACAGCAAAAGAGGTTGTGTGGTGGATGAGGCTGAAAGGTCGAAGGACAAACACCTTCGAGCACTCATCGACTTTTTCAAATTTCACCTGAAAAGGAAAGTGAGGGTGGAGAGGGAGGTGCTGTCTTCCAGTGATTTTGTTGAAAGGTGAGTGAGAGCGGAGAAAAATGGCAAAAGTGGATGGGACTGCTCTAAGTATGCGCCTGTAGGTCGGAGACGTTTCAGTTGGGAGAAGGCACTTGCCTTTGGTGGTCAGGGTGATCTTGAATCTGTGGGGTTCCTTGATTGGCTTTAGATGGAGGTCCTCCTGTATCAGGAGGACTGTATCATCATTTATTATTTGTATACTATGTATACCCTTTATCTCATCACTTTCTTTTTCATTCGCTTTTATGTAAACCTCCACACTTTATGTCTGTTCTTGTAATTGTCCCCATCCGTCGAACATGTGGCAAATAACAGAAATCATTAAAGGACTGAAGACAGACACTTTCCTCTTTGGCCAAGCCCTCATCGACCTTTTCAATTTTCACTTGAAGAGGAATCTGAGGGTGGAGAGGGAAGTGCTGACTCCCAGTGAATTTGTTGAAAGGTGGGTGAGAGTAGCGAAGATGGCCCGTGTGAATGGGCCTACTCCAAGCGTACTCCTGTAAGGTCGGAAATGAGAGATAGAAGGCGCCTGCTTTTGGTGCTCTTGATGTGTCGGGCTGATCCAGGATCTGTGGGGTTCCTTGGTTGTCCCTGGGTGTTAGTAAGAATTTGGCTTCTGAGTCTTTTGTGAATAACCAAACAAGCCAGTCTCTGAAATACATGTAATGTAGCCAGTTGGAATAGTTATATTATTTTTATAATGAATTTAGTTGTCATACTCACAAGAAAAGAAAAAAAAGAAAAAAATACAATAAATTAAATATATAAATAAATAAATAAAGGAAAAATATGTATAAATATTTATCATCTTGGCAATAAAAGAAACATAGCTTTTCCGATATTATGATTACCTCAGAATGCATTTAACCTGTTCAGAACAAACTATGTAACTGACAAATAGTGTACCGGACAAACGTGTATCACAAATAAATGAAGATTTAGGAAATTGAGAAAGAAAATCGTTTACGCTTGTTATTATAATTTGTTTTCATATTTTCATCATCTTCATCATCATCATCATCATCATCATCATCATTATCACCATAATTTCACGTCCTGGTTTCCCTGCTGGCATGAGTTGTATAAGTTGTCAGTGTTTCATTCGGGGTTACTGTTCTCGTAGATGGGTTGGAGAACACGTCTCGCTCGTACGTTCCATTTTTTTGTGTGATTTCTACGGCTGGATGCCCTTCCTAACACCAACCATTTAACAGAGTGTACTGGGTGTATTTTATCATGGTACCAATACCAGAGAGGTTGTCATGTTCTCGACAAGACTAAAGGGTCCTCTCGACCCTTCGTTGTCTCTGCTCGTTCACCAACCACTTTATACAGGGTGTACTGAGTGCATTTAATCATGACCGTCAGCACTTGTACTCTGCAAGACTAAAGAGTTTCGCTACTCTACGTCATCGCCGTTTGTTCAAGACAACGTGACCAAGAGAGTGAATAGAAGAGAGAGTGATGACAGAACCAGTGTGAGTGGGTGAAGGGAGTTAATGTTTCGTGGGTGAAACACAGTGATTAGATAGGGTGAGAGTGTAGGGGAGGAGGGAGTGATGGAAGAGGGACAGTGCTGGAGGGTGTAATGGAAGAGAGACAGTGATGGCAGCTACATGTTGGTTGGCTGGTATGAGAAAGCGACAAAGTGATAGATAGCAATAGAGATGAGCAGTGGTGAGAGAGAGAGCGATGGATATCAATAATGAGTGGCTTGGGAGTGATGGCTGGTGGCACAGAAAGATTGATGGTAGGGTATGCCGGATAACAACAGACCCGATGCTATCCCGCATACATATACGTCTTGATGGGAGAGAGAGAGGTAGAGTGATAAGGATAGTGGTAAGAGGGAGATTGAATACGAACAGGTCCAATGACATCACTAGTTACATGGGTGGCATGGTACAGTGAATAGGAGAAGGGGTGAGTCTTAGGGAGATGAGAGGGTCAGACAGATGCAATGCCATCCCTAGTTACACGGGCAGCATGATACAGTGGATGGGACAGATCCACTGCCATCCTTAGTTATGCAGGCAGCATGGAACAGTGAATAAGAGATAGGGTGAGTGGTGGAAGAGAGGGTGAGTGATGGAAGAGAGGGTGAGTGATGGAAGAGAGAGTGAGTGATGGAAGAGAGGGCGAGTGATGGAAGAGAGGGAGAGTGGTGGAAGAGAGGGTGGGTGATGGAAGAGAGGGTGAGTGATGGAAGAGAGGGTGGGTGATGGAAGAGAGGGTGAGTGATGGAAGAGAGGGTATCAAAGAGGCGGGGTGCAGCGGATTGAGACTTAACAGGAATATACTAAGCAAGAGACCCAAATGTAGATATACCTCGCTGCCCCCTACACTACCACCATTTTAACATTAGTTTTGCCATGCTTAGACAGGTATGCGGGTCTTCTCCAGCACCGCGTGTCACCAATCATTGCAGTTCTTTGTCATATACTTCGTGAGGCTAAGCATCCTGCAGTCGGTCTTCACCACTTCGTCCCATGTCTCCTAGGTCTCCCGCTTGCATAGGTTTCATCTACTTTGAGTGCCCTGCACTTATTTATACAGCTGTCATCTTTCATACGCATCACATGCCCGTACCAGCGCAGTCTTTTCTCTTGCACACTACATCTAATTCTTCTTATATTCAGTTTTTCTCTCAGCACATTTGTGCTCCGTTGTTTATGTACACTAACATTACACATCCAGTGGAGCACACTCGCCTCATTTCTTTCTAGTCTTCAGAAATCGTCTGCATTCATGGCCTACGTTTCGCTGCTGTGCAGCATTGAAGTTCGTACCCAGTCATCATACAATCTGCCCTTCACTCTGACAGAAAGGCTCTTTGTTGCCACTCCCTGAACTTTTTCCAATGTGTTCTTACTCTGACTATTATGCTTTCGGAACATCCACCTCCACTGCTAATTATGTCACCTTTGTAACAAAAGTTATCAACTACTTCTATGGAGCCATCCGAGTATTTCAAAGAATCTATTTCCTGTCTGCTATTGTGCTTACTCCTCCTGTGCATCTTCCACATACGGAAGTCTACCTTCTCCGTTAGCCTGCCTGTGATCTCACTACACCGCTTGTACATCCATAGTTTACACCGGGTACACCCAATGGGATTTCTACCTACTCCTTTTCTGCATACCGTGCAAGGTCATTTCCCTAATAGTAGCAGGGTCCTGTCTTCTTTCCTACTTACTAAAACTTTAGTCTGTGCTAAGTTTTCTTTGAGACCTCTTCATTCTAGGTTTAGCTTCAATGCTTGTAATTTCTTCTCTAAATCTTCTACAGATTATGCTATAAGCACTTGGTCATCATCATATAGGAGTTTCCACGGATAGCCGGTCTTAAACTCCTCTGTTATGGCCTGAAGGATTATAATTTACAGAAGGGGGATGAGGACGGACCCCTGGTGGGCTCCTAACTGTACGTTAAATTCTTCGTTGACTCTCACTTTGCTGACTGCACCTCATAGCTTGCACGGCGCCTCACAAGCTACTCATATATTCCTAGTTTCCTTAGCAACCACCAGGTTACGGAGTATGCAGCCCTGTCAAAGGCCTTCTCCAGGTCGACGAATGCTAGGTACAGTGGCTTACCCCTAGCCAATTATTTCTCCTGCAGTTATATCACTAGGAAGATGGCATCGGTAGTACCCTTCCTGGCACAAAACCAAACTTCATCTCATCTAGGCTAATTCGTCTTGCCTAATCAATTGTGCTATAACTCTTTCTGTAACTTCCATTTCCAGGTCCATAAACTTGTGCCTTTGTAGTTTTCTCTCTCTAGTGCAACTTCTTTGCCCTTGTAGCATTTGCCGATGATACTGCTACGCCAGTCATTGAGTATGGCATTTACATGTACTACCTAACTGGCTATGCACGTGACCTTATCTTGCCAGATATTTTCAGCATCTCAGCGACTATACCTGACGGTCCAGCTACCTTTCCTGACTTCATATCCTTAATCACTTTACCGTACTGCTGTCAACTTCGATGGCTGGCTGGCTGGCTGATCTCTCAGTTGGGTCCACATATGCATTCTCCTCATTCAATAATTTCTCATAATACTTCTTCCATGCCTCTTTCTTTTCAGCATCGGTAAAGGCAAGTGAGCCGCTATCATTCCGAATACACTTCTCCCTAATGGTGTCTCGATTTTCTCTAGCACACTGTCTTGCAGTCCGGAACACCTCCCACCCCTGATCCTCACGTCGAAGAACTTAGGCAAACCTCTTAATTTCTGCTTCTCCCCTAGCTATGTATACTCGATGTCTAACTTCTCTTCTAGCTACTTGGTATTGCTCTCTGCTGACCACTTTCTGCCAGTCTTTTCAAGTCTGTCTCTTAGCTTTTATGGCTTTATCTTCATCACTATTCCACCACCACGTCACCTTCCGTCTGGCTAGGACCTTGCACAAGCCACATATCTAGTCTGTAGCCTCGGTAGGTTGTCTTGTAGAAACTCCTAGTTTTCCTCTATGTTATAAGTCTCTATCTCCTCCTTTCATCTGCTATAAGCGTCAACTAGAACTTCTTTGAATCTACAACCAAACGAGGGCTCTTTTGGTTTCCATGTCTTCCTTCTCCAAACTGTCTTTTTTCTCTGAGCCCGTCTAACACTTACTCTGTAGTCACTAATCACTAATCTATGTTGGGTGGTAAATACTTGGCAATTTCTACAAATTCATCGTTCCATATCCATAGCCTCCATGTACGATAGAGAAGCCATCATGGTATAACCCGACATAACCATTAAAATCGCTAGCCGAGATAATGAGATCGCTGCCATTCATTGTCGAGGTAGTCTGCAGAAGGGTCTCACAAAAGTAGTTCTTCTGTTCATCTGCCAGCCTTGTTTGTGGAGATAACTCTCGCTGTTGTTTTGTCCATGACTAGCCTAAGCTTAATCATTCTGTAACATACTTTATCCATTTCTCTACTAACAATACACTAACTCCACCCACCCCATCGCTATTACCCACCCAGAAGAATGTATATCTTTGTTCCTTGCCCGTGTGTAGTCTGACTGGAGCTCTTGCATCTTGAATACAGTCGAAATCCATTGGCATTCGCGCCAGCATTTCTACAATTTCTCCTGACCTATCTCTCATCGTGCCGACATTAATAGTGGCAGCCCTAAAGTTTGGAACCTGACAGGAAGAGTGGGTGTGGGGAGGGCTCCGATGGTGGGTGGGTACTTTGCATCTGTTTTCTGCATCTGAAAAGAACGTTTCTGCGATCGCTTCTCACACATATCCAGATGTTGCCATCAATTGATTTTATATTAGGTCGTTACACATGAAATGTCGTTTTTATTTATCATGCTGAAAGGTAATATTAACAAAAATCAGCAAATATTTAATCAAAATATTATCTACTTGAAGTAGTAACCTTTTTCCAACGATTTTCTGACGGTAAGATCCCATCATTATAGAAATCTTTAGGCCTACTGGTCACACATTCAATAAATGAATTGATGATGCCTTCTCTACTGTTGAACCTTTTTTGTTATAGATATGGAGTTCAAAACGCTTGAAAAGGTGATAATCTGTTAGTGAAATATTGGGAGAATATGGAAGATGCTCCCAAACTGCATATCCCAATTCTCAAAGCTTAGGCACAGTCAGTTGAGAGGTGTGGGTTGGGTGTAGGGTGTGATATTATCGTGGAGCAATATTGGCCCATGCCTATTGACCAACGTAGGCTGTTTGGGATGCTAATTTGGAATGCATTTCAACAATTTGTTAGTAGTATAACTGAACTCTTATCGTGTTCCCTGGTTCCAAAAATGAAAATGAACGATTACTTCACAAGTCCACCAAGCAGTAACCATAACCTTTGGGTGCAATAATAGTTTTTCCATGTGACATGGTTTGTCATTTTGTCTAGCCATTCTCCAGATATCTTCCTGTTATCGTATAGGATCCACTTTTCATCACAGGTCACAATTTGCTTTAAAAGTGGATCCTGTTTTGTCTCACTACACTACAAGCAATGAACAGACTCCAAGGCGGTGCAGTTTCTGAGATTCATTCAGTTCATGTGGGTCCCATTTTCCCAGTTTCTTTACCTTACATATTGCGTTAAGATGACGAGATATGGTCGTTGCTGAAACATTAAAGTTTTCAGCAAATTCTCGAACCATTGTTCGTGGGATATTGCCCACTGCTTCGGGCAATTCATCATCATTAAGAACAGGTTGGAGGCCTTCCTTGGGGTTCGTTATTGGTATCCATATTGCCAGATTGAAACTCATTGAACCAACGCTGAACAGTTCGTTCTGTAGTAGACTTTTCTCTAAATGCTTTGTTGATGCTATTGTGTCCCAGCTTTGAATTCATACTTAAACATGAGTCTTTTTTATCAGGGGGAGGTGCATTAGTAGAATAGTCTTACTTCTTTAGTATCAACCATTGTTATTAAGGGTTAATACAAAATGAGCCTGCAGAAAAGCTGCTCTGAGTACCTTAAAGATGGTTTTTATGGTGGCTCCGGTATAATTTCTGCTCAAGATATGTAAAAATAGTCTACCAGACCCAGCAAATGAAGATGCAGTAATACTGTTACATAGCATAAACTTTGAGTTTCTTCTTTGCCTTGAAATTGAAACACCAGTATCCATAGAAACAGCTACTGCATTAAAGTATTTTTCAACAGCAAGACCTTGATTTATAAGCTGCATGTGCAATCACTGATGGTATGCTGAAGAGACTTCATGAGTTGAGGACTGAAGAAGATTTCAAGATAATATATCAACAGATAATATAATGACAACACAAGGTCAAGAGGGCTCTATAGTTGTGTCGTGGACATGACAACCTCTCTAGTGTTGGTGCCAGGATAAATGCACCCAGTACACTCTGTAAAGTGGTTGGCAATAGGAAGGGCATCCAGCCATAGAAACCATGCCAAATGAAATATGTGTGAGGCATAGTCCCCCGACCCGTCTAGGAGAGTGGTGACTCCATACACAACCGACATGGGCCGAAATCACCCACCCAATCCATGCCAGCATGGAAAGCGGACGTAAAATGATGATGATGATGATATATACAAAGTGTGCTAGAGATTACACACTTCTCTGTATATTCAGAGATTTATATTTATAGAATTGTACTTATATATATGAACTGGGCAAGAGACTATAATAAATGTTAATATAGAATTATTCAAAATGTTGACAAATTTATTTTAAATGATAAATCAACGTTTTAACTATATTTTGTTACGTATTACAAAATCATAAATTCCGTAGACATAAAAAGGGAAAACAAATCAAAACTGTAACTATAGGAAACGGTTTGTGCTTTTAAGTGCTTACAAGGTTGTTACGCTATTAACAGTTAATGGTTATATTATTATGAAGGAAACATCATTATCATCAACAATTTAGTTATCAAGTTGCTTATTTTTTTATTTGTTTTTTGGGGGGTTATTTGGTTTTTGTCAATGCTGGCATTGGTTGGCTAAGGCAGCCATTTTAACTGCTGTTGATTCTTTTGCAGTGCACCTTTCATCCTTTCATATATGTTAAGAATTATACATGCATTTCATCATATTCAACTTGTATCTCTCCAACCTCAACAGATATTCCACATTCAATCCCCATGTCTCACTACTATGTAGCATCACACTTCTTATACATTCTTTATTCATATAGTCTGTTTTTTGGGGTTTTTTTCTTATTTCAGGTCCCTGAAATTCTCCACCCTTCCTTTACTCTGGATGTTATACTGTAAAAAAGATATAGCATTTACATACACATACACACACGTGTATGTGTATGATGATTAGATGGTATGTATGGTTTATAACAGCAGAGAATTGAGAAAGCCATACCAAAACATTGGCAGATGTAGACAGCAGATGATTTGGTAGGTAAGGGATATGTAATGTGAGAGGATGGTACACTATGACAGAAAGTAACCATGGTAGATGTAGACTGAAACTTAGAATGATGTAGCTCAAACCTCACATATGTGATATGTCAAGATCAACATCCATGGAGGAATACTATATTGCATGGAGGAATGAATGTGTTACATGGAGGAATGATATATTAACTAGAGGACTGATATATTAACTGGAAGACTGATATATTAACTGGAGGAATGATGTGCTACATGGAGGAATGATGTGTCATGTGGAGGAATGATGTGTCACATGGAGGAATGATGTCACGTGGAGGAATGATGTCACATAGAGGAATGACATGTCACATGGAGGAATGGTGTCATGTGGAGGAATGATGCGCCACATGTAGAAATAATGTGCCACATGGAAGAAAATTATTTTAGTGCCAGGTTAGATATAAATTGTTATATAGAATTAAGCTGTATTGTGCATTATGTAATTCTTGCTAATGTTGATTCTACAATCCTTTAAGACAATAGTTACTCAAGTTTGATGAGAATACTGTGTAGTGTTTGTAGTAGTTAGTTATAGAGGAGATAACAGAAAGACATTTTCAGAAAAACAGAAATACAGTAAAAGAAATTAAATGATAAAGAAAGCTAGAAATAAATTAAAATTGTGTAACAAAGAACAGAAATCTTTTATCAGTCTTCTACTTCTAACAAAGGTATTTATATTCAACACAGCAGCGTTTGAGGAATAATGTGTTTGTGGTACGTATATCTAAAACAGTCATTTTAATGAACCAATGATGTGATGGAACTTGTCTAAGAGCTGTTGTTGCATCAACTTGTTTTCTCTTCAAAAAATTCACAATACACCAAGGTGGTAAAGAAATTGAGAGAATGGTAAAAAACAAAGGAAAATTTAGAAATAGATTTTTCCAAAATTGTAAGACAAAGAAATAAGAACAAAGGCATGGCTGTGTGTTTAAGAAGTTCGCTTCGCAACCACGTGGTTTCCGGTTCAGTCTCACCTTGGGTAAGTGTCTTCTGCTATAGCCTCGGGCCAACCAATGCCTTGTGAGCAAAATTGGTAGACAGAAACTGTATAGAAGCCTGTCGTATATGTGTGTATATATATATATATTTATGTATGTATGTGTGTGTGTGTGTGTGTGTGTGTGTGTGCATGCATGAGCTTGTCATCGCTGGACAATGTTTATCGATTGGGCGGTGAGTTTGTTTACGTCTCCAAATAACAAAATGCCCGGCCGTTTCGTAGTTCGGTGGTAGGATTCTCATACTTAATCAGTATGGTTGGTGACAGGAAGGGCATCCAACTGTAAAATGCTGCCTCAAGAAATCTCCGTCCAACCCATTCTAGCATGGAAACATGTCTGTGGGTGCTATCTAACACTCAACAGGGAAATATCATAGAGATAAAATCTTCTGGAGTGGCGAAATATATCCATTATAAATAGCAGAGCAACAAGACAAAAATCATGTAGGGCAAAGCACAAACACAAAATACATGAATATAAATGCCTTGAAAAAATACATTGCTTACTCGGACCATATCTCGAGTGGAGATTATAATTTCTGTGATCACCCATATATTTTTGGAATACTTAGCTATTCCAAAAAGTATATAATTGGGAATATCACGTCGTCAGCAGGTATTTTTAAAAGAGATTCTGTATGTACAATCCAGCAGCAAAGAGAAGACGGACAGACAAGATGACGTCGTCATACAACCTCACCACCACCATGTGACAAAAAGCAGTTACTATATCACATGATTGGTAGGTAAATCGCACCTAACCATCTTCAAAAAAGGAAAGGATGCATCGATAATATAGTTCTAGATATACACTGTCTGAAATAAAAGATGAGATGGTCATGGCTGGAATGCTTTTGATCATAGGTCAGCTCGATCTGGGTAGACCTTGGACTAAACAACAACAGCAATTTATAGTATGTCGAGCCAAAGAGGGATTCTCTACATGGTCGCTCAACCTGCTAGAAATAGCAGCCAAATCTCCCTCAATTCACACTCTGCTATCTTGAAAGGAGAAGGAGCCATGTATCCAAGATAATGTTTGTCCTGGATACATGAAACTTTAAAAAGAGATGGAATGATCAACAATTTGAATGCTTTTGCCCATAGATCTACCCATTCATGGTTGACCTGGGCTAAAGAACAAAAGTAGCTTATAGTATCTATCAACAAAGGTCCTCTATGCATCGCTCAACCTGCTAGAAATAGCAGCTAAATCTCCCTCAACTCACAGCCTACTGCCTTAAAAAATGAGGGGCCAAGGACACATTGGACTATGTAGTCCTAAATATACAAAAATATCGGATGGTCACAGCAGAAAATGTTTTGATCATAAGAATGCTCAATCATGGCTGACCTTGGGACTGAACAATAATAACAACACAAACAACTTATAGTTTAGGTAGACTCGGGGTTTTTGAGACCTAAGTGTTTTGGTCATGGACACAATATAGCGCCAGTGACAGCATATGACCCATTGACCTTTCAGCTCCCTACTGTTTCTGCTACCCACCACTCTTCTCATCTACAACAGCCCTTTCTACCACTCACAGCCCTTCCTACCACTCACAGCCCTTCCTGATTATAACAAAACCTATTATTTATAAGTACATGTTAGACTATACTTCACAGAGTTCTAATAAGACCAAAACATCTTCAGAGTTGTCATTGTACTTGTTTTAATTGGTTAGACAGGAGGGCAGGCAATACCCATCACCCTTTTTCAGGAACTCCAAGACTGGTGGGAGGGAGGGAGGGAGAAAGGTATCCTCAGCCCAGAGACCTGGCCCGAATGCTTGCAACAGAGTGGACTCTGCTAAAGGCCCCCAAGGGTAGCCAGGTGGTAGTGTTAAACCAGGTGACGGATTAAGTATACCACCTAATTGGGCCATTGAGAGATTTGAACTCAGAACACAAAGAATCAGAACAAATACTGCAAGGCATCTCGTCCGACTCTCTAATGGTTCCACCAGTCTACTGCCCTAGGTACTTACCAAAGATCAGACTCATTTCCCACTGCATATCTCCATTTAATTTTTGATCAATTCAAATTTCAGAGTTCTCTCCCTTGCCATCATTAACAACAATTGTCATTAATGCTAATGACGTTTCTTCTCATTATGGGTCTAATTTCAATTGATTACAAATTCTTTTCATCTCAATACATTAAGTATGTTAGCCCGCACATAACCAATTATTTATAAGTTCTTTATCTCTTGTACATGGGACTGTTTAAATTTTCCAATACAGTGAATGTAGTAAGATTTGGCCAGTTTCTATCTAATACAGCCAGAATGATGAGTGACCAGTGTAACCAGTTTGGGGATTGGGGAGTGGACAGACACACCACTTTCTTTAATGTATTCAGTACAGCTTAGCTGACAGATTGCCAGGAGTTGAGGGGGCAAGTGAGTAGTAGACTTTACTCTGATATACAGTTTCTGCAGCAGTGGCGGTGGTGGTGGTGGTGGTGGTGGTGGCAGAAGTGGTGGTAGCGGCAGTGGTGGTGGTGGTGGTGGCAGTGGCGGTGGTGGTGGTGGTGGCAGAAGTGGTGGTGGCGGAAGTGGTGGTGATTGTGGTAGTGACAGTGATTCTTGTTGTGCAGGCAATGTCTGTAGATGGAGAGAACCTCTCTCAATGTCACCACTACTACTACTACTACTACCACTACCACTACCACTACCATCATCACAGCCATCACCACTATCACCACCACAGCAATTGTGGTAGTAGTAATGGCGGTGATATTGGTGGTGGTGGTGATGGTGGTGATGGTGGTGGCAATGGCAGAAGTGTGGAGGGAGGTTTAGTGGGATGAGGCATCATTGACTGCCGTTCTTGTTGTGCAGATAATGACAATAGATGTAGATGTAACTGCTGCAGTAGTGATGTGGGTGCTGGGTGGGGGGGGGGCTGTAGTGGACAAGATAGTTGCTACAGTAATAGTGGTTATTATAGAAGTGGTGATAGTGCCAGCTATAGAAGTGGTAATGGTAGAGACTGTGGTGAGGATGGTATTAGCTACCATGACAGTGGTGTTGTTGGCTATAGTGGTAATGATAGTAGTAGTAGTAGTTGTTGTTGTGGTGGTGGTGGTGGTGGTGGTGGTGGTGCTGTTGGTGTTGGTAGTGGCGGTGGTAGTGGTGCAGGAGGTGGAGTGGTTCTGTCCTTTCAGATAATGCAGTATATAAAAAATTAGAAAATGCAATTTCTTTTTATATTATCTAAGTTAGAGTTTGGATTGAATATCAATTAACAACAAATTAGGCATTGGAGAATTTAATCTCAAACCTTAATATGCTGGCTTTTAAAGTAACTCTAATACTTAAATACATTTGAAAAACATCCATCACTTTATATTTTCTTACCATTCAACTATGAAATCTATTTCTTATGTTTGACAATTCTTCCTGTTTGTTATTACAGATATTAATGAATGTTTATCAGTCAATGGAGGCTGCCAACAGGTCTGTAACAATACAATAGGAAGCTACAAATGTTCCTGTCAACCTGGTTATAATCTCGTTAATGACAGTCATTGCTTCGGTAGGTTGCTATTGCATTATTCACTGCACACATTTTACTGTTCTTATTTATCATCTTATTTCATACTGACTGCTTCCTCTCTTGATCAAGGACAATTTCATTGACAAGTACATTAATCTTGAAGAGCATATTGACAGTTCAATGATAGAGAGCTCTGCTTGATACTTTACAGATCTCTCTGCAAATTTGTTCTGCCAGTTTGGAATAGAATAGCAGCCGAAGATAAGATCCTCCATTGTCAAGTTGTTAAAGCAGTGTTGTTAACCTAATGATGTCTCTTAGAGTTGAAAACTACCTTATGGTATCCTATGCATCAGTATTACCAGATTAAAATATTTCCCCCTAGCAATTGAACCCAAAATCAATCCTGACAAGAAACATATGGTCAAATTTGAGCCAAGAAAAAAGCTGATCATTAAACCTGCTCAACAAATTCCTTACTGTGTTTTCAAAAATGACCATATGTTTTCAATCATATATCTTAGGATGTAAAGTACATACAGAATGCCTATATCTTAAAATTGCAATGAAATGCTTCCTTCAATCATCTGCCTTCATGTCAAAGGTTTGCTTAAACAAGGCTGAGCAGCGCTACCAACAATAACAACAACAATAGCCATGTGGCCAAGCATAAATCCATATGACAGATACAGAGCAAAATAATCACAAAATCAATGTTTTCTCTAACCCCAAAGTCTCTGCTGGCTAACCAACCATATAGAATATATCCCAAAGAATTAAGACAGAATCCCTCTTGAACAACTCTTTTATAAACCATTTCAGTATAGTATGTATTTATACAGTAAACATTGTTTCATAGAGCTCAACTAAACTATTTTCTTAAAACTGTTTGATCAACTATATTAAGCTTCATGGTAGAGTATTTGATCACAAAATTAATCAATTTCCAGTTAGTGTAAAACTCAACCACAGTCTTTTTCCTTTCTTTACCTGCTCAACTACCAGAAGTGTAGTGCTTTGTCTAGGGTACACACAGTACCAGTGAGAGCACCTTCAGTCAGGGAGCTACTCCTTCATCTACTCACATTTTTGTGATTCATTGCTCCAAAAGTTAAACTGTACTAGGGGGTCAAACATATTAAGAAACTGATAACTATTATCATCTGTATTTTACAATTTTGTGGGAGAAAATTAAGAAAAACAAAGAGAATTAGTTCTGGTTTTATTGCAATATACTATATGTAGGAGCTTAGTTATAATTAGGTTTAAGTAAAGAAAATTACTTAAAGCAATAGATCGAATTGTAGGGACAAAACTGTAAGCTGCAAAAGAGAGGATGCAAATTACAGTGTTAGAAAGAAGAAATTGGTTGATCCCTCCCTATAGGGCTGTCCAAATATTTTGTGATCTTAGGATTTTAATCAACTTGGACTTCGATCATTCATGAATCTATGATGTAACAAATATCTTGGAAGGGCAGAAGTATAATTTCAAACTCCAGAATATTACTGTGTGGATTTTGAGTTTTGTCAACAAACCTAAGATTTGCCAGCTAAGAATAACAAGCATATGAGGGAAAATATTTTCAGACTGTGTGTCATTATAACCATATCTTTCACTGTTGGGAAAAGTGAAGTGACAAACAAGTAAAGCAGTTTCTGTATTACTTATTCAATTGGGAGTGGAGAGTTGCTACAGGATGTTTTACTGCTGTATCTATTTTGGTACTTTGTTGTTCTGAGTTCAAACCTCACCACATCAACTTTGCTTTTCATCATTCCAGGATCAATAAAAGTAAATACCAGTAATATTTGGGGGTTGTTAATCTACTATATCTACTCACCTATAAAAATTCATCTATTTCCTAATGAATATTACTGATTCAACTTAACAATATAACTGTGTTGTCTTCAAATAAATTTTTCTGACTTGATCTTAGGGGCCACATATTTCAAATCCTAAATTCTACAACAACATATTGTACAGAAAAGACAGGACACCAAGGGTGAAGAAAAAACATTCAAACAAGATTATTTAATATTTACAGGCAGTACTCCAGCATGGCTATAACCATGATCACTAAAATAAATTAAAAAACTAAAGCTGTCATTGGCTCTGTTGAGTTATTTCCCTTAGCACACTTTTTGTAATTATACAAATTACTACAGGCCAAAACTGTTTGTAACTCTTTTTCTATTTGCAAAAGTCTGTGTTCACTGATTGTGCAGGCTTGAGAAGACTATGCTTCACTAAAGAGGTTTAATAAGACTGAAACATGTCCTTAGCTGTCACCTTATCTGCTAGCAAAGATCAGATCTTTTCCCCCTGAGTATGAAAATTAAATTTTCTGTAAAATTAATTCTTAATTTCTAGAAATTATCTCCCATTTTCTTTAAGAGTCTTTAACAACTGCCACTAGGTTTTTGTTTTCCATCTCCAACTATGGGGCAAATTTCAATCCATTAATTTTTTATTTTTTTTTGCATACATCATTCAGTACATTACCTGATGACAATTAGATATCATACCAATCGAAACGTGGTGTAGATGTAAATATATTTTTTAATCTTTCATCACTAAAGATGAGGTTAATAGTCCAAAATTTTATAATCTTTTTAACTACAACTCATCTCAGGCATTTAGACATTTATAGAATTTTATGCAGTAGTATCCATAGAATAAATTATAAAAATCTCTTTCACAAGTTCTCCCCATCATAGAAATTCATGCTGAAGATTCACTGTCAAGCAAAAAAATATATTAAAACAAGAAGTCTTATCTATAAACCCTGTGAAAAAGGCAGGCTTTCACTTTATTAATACTCAGAGGTAATTTTAGTTTCAGCAAAAGCCATAGAGTAGATACATTGACAAAATCCTACTTGTAGTTAAGTTGAAGCATTGTTATATTTTGTTATATAAATATTAGTGTGAATGGATCTTGTGTTAGTTTCCAGTTGTTTGATCAATGGTACTATTTATTGTATTATAGTGTAAGTTGATGTACCTTTAATGTAACCTTCAGGTAGGCTCAGCATGACACTTGTGTGATAAGGCTGGGCCTTTGAATTATACAGGTACAGTCCATCCAACGAGCTTGTACACAGTTTCCATCTACCCAATTTCACTCACAAGGCTTGGGTCAACCTGAAGCTTTGGTATAAGACACTTTCCCAAGGTTTCATGCAGTGAGGTCAAAACTGGAATCTCAGAATTGAGAAGCAAATTCCTTTACCACTCAGCCATGTGCCTATCTATTAGTATAGGAAACGGATGAGAGCCACTTAATAATGCAGAAGGATGAGAAAAACGAATTTATTCCATATTTCAACTTTATCAATATTATGTCTTGTTAAAACTGAAACATCGAATAAAGCTTATTTTCTCATCATCTCGCATTATTAAATGTCTTTAAGGCAGCGAATTGGCAGAATCGTTAGAACATTGGACAACATGCCTTACGGTATTTCTTCTGGCTCTTTGGATTCTGAGTTCAAATCCTGCCAAGGTCAACTTTACCTTTCATCCTTTCAGGGTCAATAAACAAAGTACCAGTTAAGTACTGGGGTCAATATAATCAACTTACCCCACCACCACCAAAAATAATTTCTGGCCTTGTGTCTATGTTAGAAACAATTATTAAATTTCTTTCATCACTTTCCTATACATATAGCAAGCTACATTCAAAATCAAATATATTTTTTTTAAGAAAGAAACTTTAGATTAAACAAGTATTATTTAGATTTGGGATGGATTTTTCACGTGTTTTCCTGAGTTATCTGCTATTTTTGTTGTTTAGCCCTAGGTCAGCCATGATCAAAGGTATTCCAACCATGACCATCCTGTCCCTTTCCTAAGCACAGTGCATGCAGAACCACATCATCCAATGTGTCTTTTTTAAGACAGTCAGGTGTAATTTGAGAGAGCTTTGGTTGCTATTCCTAGTCGGTCAACCAACCAAGTTGAGGGCCTCCTAATTAGTTATCTGTTACCTGAAGATACTGGCATTATCTATTACCATTCATCTATTCTGAGATGAACAGATTTATTTACTCCTCTGCAATCAAAGTTTTGGTATTTCTTCTTAGCTGCCAACAAAATCCTATCACACTTTTATTACCTGTGTTTTCTCCAAAAGGTCATAAAAATTTTGTGTTAATAATGTTTATCTCTTTTCCCTTACCCCAGATATTGATGAATGTTCAACAGAAAATGGTGGCTGTCAACAGCTATGTGAGAACTCTATTGAAAGTTATAAATGTCAATGTAAAACTGGCTACAGGCTGATGGAGAATGGGAAACAGTGCGAGGGTAAGCTTTGTTATTAGTATTTTTATTTGCGTTTTCAACAGAGTTCCATGTTGACCCTGTCAACTGAGATTTAATAACAGCAAGTTTCTTCAACTCTTGCAGAATAGAGAATAGTAGTTTTCTGCAACTCCACTATCTGGATCTCAATTCCAATATTTCCATCAGTCTCTTGAGCAGCTGTTTTAATGTTGTTCCCAGTGATTCTATGACAGCAGGAATTAACTTTCACTTGCCTGTTTTTATAGGCTGTTTTTGTTCTTTGACCAATTCAATTCCTGATATCTTTCATATTTTTCTTCATCTTTTGTTTTGACTCTACTATCATATGGAATATCAAAACTTAATGATTTGACATGTTTTCCTTTTTTTTCTCTGTTATGCTTATTATATCCAGTCTCTGTACCTTTATTACATAGTCAGCTTAAACAGAAAAATTCACACAATCTTAGAACAGTCATTTTCAATACCAGCTTCTGACTGGTGATTGAGTTCTTTTTCATCAATTAGTTTGTTCTAATTGCTTGTTCCTGCACAACCATTTTCAGGGTTTCTGTTTCCTTCTGTAGTCCTCCACCTTTCAGCCAAGCCCATTCTTCAACTCCAACTATATATTCTATTTTCCTATCAAATTGCCCATGTAACCCTTATTATTCTACATATGGTAGATTCTCACATATTTAATATAGTAAGTGGAAAACCTTTGATTAACTTAGATTATCTATGCAATTAGTAGACAAAAACTCCCTCTGTGGATGTTTAAAATCGAAAAACAATAAAGGGAGATAGCTCAAAAATATTCAGCTAATTGAAATTTATGGAAAATAAAGACGATGCAGATAGAAGTGGATCAAGTCTTTAAAGCCAACTAATGAAAGCAACAGATATGTTTCTGTCTTATTAGACCTCCTCAGCAAAGCATATTCTACTCAGTTGGCAAGATTTGGAAGTAATTAGCTTTACATATAAATAGAGGGTATGTTGTGTTGCTGATTATGAATATCAATAATAGGGCTGAGGGGAAATACCTCAGGGAGCATTCTGTATACTAAATACACATGCATGAGGGTTTCACATATTTAATATTTAAGTAAAAAATGTTTGATTAGCTGAGATTATTCACGCAATTAGTAGACAAAAACCTCCCTCTAGGGGTGTTAAAAATCTAAATCCATTATTTCCAGTTTTCTATCTTCTTTTTTTTCTATTGTTTGTAATCTTTCTCTGCCTCTACATATTCATCATTGATCTTCACTTTTATTAACATATTTCTCTAATCTTATAATAGCCAAGTGTACTGTATCTATTATATTGAGTGGGCATCTGAATCCAATACTGCTTCATGGAAGTAACCCATTGCACATAGTTAACAGCTTTAAGTTAACACTAGTTAACACCATTTTATTCAGTTCATTTTTCATCCACCAAAGAACATGTCAATATTGATATTGCCCAGGTGTTGATTCTTTTAACGATGTTTCTTTTATTTAGTTTTTGTCTTTTTCTTTTTAAGATCTTCCCTCTTATATTCTTATCCAATTTGTAAATATACAATAGACCCCACCCCCATGTTACCCATCATCCCCTTCAGCAACTTGTTCTTCATGAAGAAGTATATCTCATCAACTATCAACCCTGTCAGTCGTTACCACATCAGCGGTAAACATATGATATGCCTATAGTTGCTCACTTCCCTTTCTTTTGTTTTATCTTTCTGTATAATGGCATTTCTCACTTTTATCATCTATGATGGTTCATGTTCTCTAAGTCAGGGATTTGCAAACTTATTTTGTTGCAGAACCTTTATACAATTTTCCAAAAATCACCGAACCCATACCTATATTTTGCAAACAACCCCTAATCTGAATGAAGCAAAAATTGTTTTGGGGAGAGAATTTATTTGAAGATCGTGAATACCATTTTTTTTTATAAAATAAAATTTCATAAAATTTTATTAAAAGACACCTTTTCTCAAGGAACCCCAAAAAATTTTTGTGGAACCCACTTTGAGAAACGTTGCTCTAAGTCACTGGGCAAGGTATCTTGTCAAGTGTGAGTGCACCCTCATGAAGCTGCTGTTGGGCCAGAAATCTTGAACTCCATCTAGGCCTCAAGCTTTACAACTTGGCATTTTCTTTACCTCATTATTTGTTGTTAAATATATATGGGATAGCTTTGTTGTGTTTTGACATTCTAACCACAACCTCTGTATTCAGTCTGCATCCTTCTATGTTCCAGTTTGTTACTTAAAATGCTTAAACACTATTGTTTTCATTTACCCATATCTAGCACTTCATTTTCTGATTCTTCTTCAGCTGCAGATAGAATTTACTTACCCTCTCTAGATATCTGTCTATTTTTCCTGTCTTTGCCTTGAAACTTTGTTCTGTGTCTTCTATTACAGTCTCAACACACTTTTGTCTTAATTCATATTTTCTTTAGAATACTTCATAAGCCTTGTTTTTCACACACCTTTTGGAAATTAAAAAAAGTTGATGCACATCTTTTTTTGTTGAAGTCTTTTACTTGTGCTTCCAGTCTTCATTTCCATTATTGCTCTGTTCTTTCTGCAGCAAATATAGCTCCACAATAACTAATCATTGGTATCAATGAGGTTATTTATTCATATCTTTTTCAGAATATCATTAGCTTTCTTTTCTTACTGCCAAGAATAATCAACACTTTTTGAGTCCTCTTAATAATCATAATTTTCATCAGTAACTCTCCTTTATTTCTTCAAATTTCCTAATCAATTTATATTCCTTTTCCACTATCTCCACTCCTTCTAAAACTTGAAATCTATATTCATTACTACTGTTCTCATTCTTTCTCCTTTCTCACTCTTACTTTGATACTGTAGGTCTCCTTTTTTACAGATCTTATACTTTCTTTGTTATTATCATCATTATCATCATCATCATCATCATCATCATCATTTTTACGTCTGTGTTTCCATGCTAGCATGGGTTGGACAGAAATTTCTTGAGGCAGCATTTTACAGTCGGATGCCCTTCCTGTCACCGACCTTACTGATTAAATATGGGAATCCTACCACTGAACTACCGAACAGCCGGAGATTTGGTTATTTGGAGATGTAAACAAACTCACCAGCTGATCGATAAATGGTGTCAGTGATGACAAGCACACACATTCACACTACCACACACATATATATATATATATATATATATATATACACATATACGATGAGCTTCTATAGAGTTTCTGTCTACCAATTCCACTCACAAGGCATTGGTCGGCTCGAGGCTATAGTAGAAGACACTTATCCAAGGTACCACACAATGGAGAGAACTTGGGACCATGTGGTTATGAAGCAAACTTCTTAACCACACAGCCATGCCTGATATGTCTGTGTATATGTGTGTGTGCTGGCCACTGCTTGTCACCGTTTATTGCCTAAGCAGCCGGTGACGTTTGTTTATGTTCTCCATGAAACAATAGTTCCGGTTCCTTGGTAGTTCAGCAGGTGAGGATCGATGGCATAATTCCCATACTTAAAAAATCAGCATGGCTGGTGCTAGGAAGGGTATCTGGCCATAAAATACCTAAAAAAAGATGTCCGTCCAGCCCATGCCAGCATGGTAACATGGACGTTAACAACGATGAACGTTTAACCATGCCAGATATGAAGATGGAACCAGCAGAAAATTTGTCAAGGGAGCTCTGAGTCCACATGGAGTGAGTGGAAATGTCTTAATTGACTACACATTGGATTTGACCTAACCAAAAACACTAAAATGAAATGGGGACATAATGTAGAAACCACTTTCTGTGACTGTGTGGAACAATCCAAATCATGAGTCACCTGCTGGTTTGCCTATTATTGGATTCCACCCATTGTTTGGGTGTGTAAAATCGCAGAAAAAGGTAGAAAAATTTGATATAGACACAATAATAATAATAATTGTTTCTAACATAAGCACAAGGCCAACAACCCCAGTACTTGACTGGTACTTCCTTTTATCGACCCCAGAAGGATGAAAGGCAAAGTTGATCTTGGCAGGATTTGAACTCAAAGCGTGGAGAGCCAGAACAAATACTGCGAAGCATTCTGTCCAACGCACTAACTACTCTGCCAATTCGCCACCTTTTAGAAGAAGAAGACTCGTTTCTAACATAGGCATAGAAATTTTTGGGGAGGGGTTAGTCGACTAAATCGACCCCAGTACTTGACTGGTACTTATTTGATCAATACTGGAAAGACGAAAAGCAAAGTCAACTTTGGCAGGATTTGATGTCAAATTTCCCTCAAACCATACTTTACTATATTAAAAAAGGACAAACACATTGGATAATGTAGTCCCGGATATAGTGTCTGAAAGTACGATGAGCTGGTCATGGCTGGAATGCTTTGATCTGTTTGATGAGAAATGACCTGGGGGCTAAACAACAACTACTTCAGTTTTTTTGTCTTGTTTGGGCAAGACAAAAATAAAATGTAAAAAATAAAAATAAAAAGTTACAGCACAAACCAAAAGTGAAACAAGAAAAACAAAAACAAAGCAAGTAAATAGATAATTCCTGGAGATATCACACAGCATGTGGAAAAATATGTGAAAAGGTGGTTCCGAGGAGGAAATAAAACTGTTGTTATAAGAAAGAACTGCATGGAGTTGAATGCTTCTTGCCTTTCGGTTTACACTCAATTTGCATTTTACTGGATTTATTATCATTATTATTATCAGTAAGATGTGGGTCGCTGACCCGTCTAGCAGAGTAGTGACTCCAATCAGGAATCCACGTGGGTCAAAATCACCAGTCCAACCCATCCCAGCATGGAAAACGGATGTAAAACAAAGAGGATGATGATTATTATTATGATTATTATTATAATTATTATGATAAATAGATTTTCTGTGTAAATTCACTTTGGTCTGGCTGTGAAAGAATTTAGGGATTAAAAGCATTGATGTGAAAGAGAGTGAGTGAGTGAGAATGAGAGACAGAGAGAGTGTCAACGAGGGAGAGAGGGAGAGAGAGAAAGAGAAAGTAGAATTAGTAAATGGAACATCATGATTTTTAAATGTTTGCTGTCCCACAGCTAAAGTCTTATATTCTTTCATTTATATGTAAACATCTTAAACATCTTAGAGAAATCTGGTCTAGTTCACACTGTGGTATATAGATTGACAATAAGGTTGTAATGAAAATTATAGAAGACACCATACAGCATATGGATGAATAAATTTGGTATATCTAAGTAGGTTTCATCTTGATATAATGGAAATTTAGGGGTGAAAAGCCGACACTATAATGTCTAGATAATAGACAATGTTTATAACTCTAAGAAGAGGCATTAGAGTGACATATTTTTAGTGTAACTGAGAAAATAAATATGTGTAGGTGGAGGAGAGGCGAGTATTTCTCCGTTATCCACTAAAGCAAAAGGTTTGAGCTCAGTACTCCAAACAAATAAAAAGTTATTAGTTAAACAGTGCACCTACTTCTTACAGTAGTGATGTTGTACCTTTTCATGGCATTTATTTATTACTAATTGATCTGGATTTGGGAAAATTAATTTACTCTTTTACTGGTTTCACTCACTGGACTGCAGCCATGATGATGCAGTGCCTATAATTTTGCTCAATTATATCGACCCCAGTATTTAGTTTGGTATTCATTTTATCAATCTCTATTTGAGTAAGAGACTAAGTAATTGTTTATGCCAGGAAAACAGTACATTACTGGTGATGGAATATGAACTGTCCA
Source organism: Muusoctopus leioderma (assembly GCA_027124095.1). NCBI lineage: Eukaryota > Metazoa > Mollusca > Cephalopoda > Octopoda > Octopodidae > Muusoctopus > Muusoctopus leioderma. Next base: position 22,839 of record JAOPJM010519199.1, read on the forward strand.
TATTGCAGTTAGTAGTTTAGTATGCTGTGGAAGCAGGTAAGAAACATATAGTCAACCTATTGCAGGCACACAATTGATGTACACCAATGACATCCCAGACATACAGCTAAAAATCATCACAAGCCAATGACAGAGCCTATACACAGTCACTCAACCTGCAAAAATAGCAGACAAACCTCCCTCAAACCACAATCTACTGTCTTAAAACAAAAGGAAGGATACATTGGATAATGTAGTCCTCGATATACCTCTTGGCAATTACTCATTAATGAACATGACTTGGTAACAGAAAGGACTTTCTTTCTCAAGCACCATGCTTTTGCTTGTCTTTTGGGTGCCAATGTAGTCACAAGCAGACGCAGACACCGTCTTGATCCTCACACCCTTGACCCTGCAGAACATCAAAGATGTGACAACTGGAGGGAGAGAGAGAGCTACAATTATCTAGCCTGGAGATGGAAGCAAGGTTTATTTGAAGGTGACCTTTATCTGCCTTGTCACAGCACCATCATAGGGTATATACAGCTTTTTGTAGATCCAACAGTGCTATCCGTTGTGTCACTACATCCTGGTGAATGCTGCTGTTGTTGACCAGTGACTGCTTATTAGTCATCAAGCTGAATTATGTGCAGCTAATCAACCTATATACAGGTCCAAAAATAGTCTCTCTTGATATACACTGTCTAGAACACCAGAGGGGGTCATGGCTGGAATATCTTTATCATAGGTTTGCTGGATCATGGCTGATCTTTTTTTTTTACCACTTAGTCAGGTGGGAGGACAATGCCTATCACCCTTTTTCAGAGCCTCCGAGACTGGTGGGAAGGAGGGAGGAAGTTATCCTCAAACTGGAAACATGGTTTAAATGCTTGCAACAGAGTGGACTCTGCTAAAGGCCCCCAAGGGCCAGGTGGTGGTGTTAAACCAGGTGACAGATTATGTCTACCAACAAATAAGCCACAGTGGGGTTTGAACTCAGAACGTGAAGAGCTGGAATAAATACCAAGAAACATCTCGTCCAACACTAAAGATTCTGCCAGTCCATTGCCCTAGACTGGTACTTTAATTATCAACCCTGAAAGGATGAAAGGAAAAATTAACCTCAGTGGGATTTGAACTCAGAGTGCAGTGAGCTGGAGCAAATACCACAAAGCATTCTATTCGATGCTCTAAGGATCCTGCCAATTCGCCACCTAAGTGATCTGAGGCTAAACAACATCACATTCATACAAATGATACATCACACCCACGTATCTTTAACATTACAGCCATAGAACAGTAACATCATTGCCATATAACCAATATACCACAACCATATATCATTACACTTCACACTACCCAACAAGGGAGCCTCTGCATGGTCACTTGACCTGCTAGAAACAGCAGCTGAATCTCCTTCATATCTCACCTTACTGTTTTAAAACAAAGGACAACATTGGATAATGTAGTCCTATATATACTATATCTATAAAAAAAAATAAAAAAAGGACGGGATGGCCACAGTTGGAACATCTTTGATCATAGGTCTGGTATCAGCAGCGACCTGGAGCTAAACTACAACTGACAGCACAAGCCATACAACTGACACAAAATTATACAGTCATATTACTGAAACAATATCGACAAATAACAAGGGGAATCTCTTGAGAAGCTAAACTTGAAGGATAGGACAAAGAAATGTGAAAAGGTTAAGATTGAACAAGGTCACCTAAATGTGACTACTAGAGTTGAACACAACTTATCAAGTTATAGCAAAGGCATGGCAAATGTACACACACACACACATATATCATCATCATTTAACGTCTGCTTTCCATGCTGGCATGGGTTAGATGAGTGATTTCGGCCCGCATCGATTGTGAATGGAGTCACCACTCTCCTAGACG
>JAOPJM010519207.1:0-10720 GCA_027124095.1 Muusoctopus leioderma
TTGGTGGTTGTGTTGGTGTTGTGGTGGTTGTGGTGGCTGTGTTGTGTAGTGTGTTCTGGTGTGGTGTTGTGGTGGTGTTGTGGTGGCGGTGGCTGTGGTGATGTTTGTGGTGGTGTGGTTGTGGTGGTGTGGTTGTGGTGGTGTGGTTGTGGTTGGGGTTGTGGTGGTGTGGTTGTGGTAGTGGTGTTGTGGTGTGGTTGTATTGTGATGGTGGTGTTGTGGTGTGGTTGTGGTAGTGGTGATGTTGGTGGTAGTGGTGATGTTTGTGGTGGTAGTGGTGGTGTTGTGGTGGTAGTGGTGATGTTGGTGGTGTTGTGGTTGTGGTGGTGTGGTTGTGGTAGTGGTGATGTTGATGGTAGTTGTTGTGGTGTTGTGTGGTTGTGGTGGTGGTGGTGTGGTGTGTGTGTGTGTATGTGTGGTGTGTGTGTATGTATGGTGTGTGTGTGTGTGTGTGTGTGTACTCACATGTGTGTATGTGTGTGTGCATGTGTGTGCGTGCACACGTGCTAGGTGTTTAGCATAGGGAATACTTGTGCCTTAAAAGGTCAGAAACCTTTCAGTGTTGAAATATTTTCTGATCCTGGCCTAAAGCCATCTATGACATTTTTACTGATATAGAACTGTCATAGTTCATGTTATATGAAGCCATTCATCCACAGTGTGGAAGACTATCATCTTCGTATAGGCATACTTGTACACACACACACACACACACACACACACACACACACACTCATATATACATATATAATTATATGTATACATATATCTATATGCACACATATGCATACACACACACACACACACATATATATATATATATACATATAATCATATAATCAAATAGTCGAAGCATTGGATGTTAGGCCAGCACTTAAAAATGACTCAGCCAGCTGCAGCTCTTGTATTCCACTGATGAAAATGAATAACTTTCTAGAATCCTTAAATAGGGCACCAGCCTCAGGTTATATATCTAAAACTAGTCATTTACTCAAAGTGATTATTTTTAATGAACTTCTAAAAGCTACATAACTAATGAGACATCAACATTGAATGTAGAAGATCTGTGAAGGGGAATAGAATTGAGATTATTATCTTCTGCATAGTTACAGATACAGAATTGGTATGGCTTGAACAGCCCTGGGAAAAATAGACATATTGTGACAAAGTAAACCCCACACCACAAAAGTTGAATACACAAAAGTTAAATTCTTCAGGGTAGCCATAGAAAGCATACTTCTCTACGGGGTGCAATGTTGGACTCTCTCTAAGACACTTGCTAAATGCCTAGATGGGGTAATACACTCAGATGCTCAGAGTAGCAAGAATCAAGTCATTGAAAGCACACTTAACTAACAAACAACTATATGGTAACATTCCCAAGATAACTAACTACAACTCTAACTAAACTCAGGCTAAAGCTCAGTAGACACTCCTGGAGTGGTAAAGATGAATTAATTCCCCAAGTGTTATTATGGGAACCAACACAAGGAAAAAGAAAGCAAGGAAGACCTGCAACGATGTGCATTGAAGTGCTGCAATGTGACACTCTCATCAGCTGTGAACTTCTACCACTGCTATTATAGAAGACAGGGATCAGTGGAAGCTCATTGTCAATGAAGCCTGATCAAGATCACTCTGATGATGATGATCTTCTGCATAAAAATTGTTTGCCACTTTTATAAGGTTTTTATACATACATTCAGACATATACGACATGCATACATGTATGACAAACATGCATGTTTATGGAAATGTCAACATCAGACATGCAGGCATAGAGGACTGTTTAATAAAATAAGCTTAAATATTTTCCTCTATGGTTTTATGACTTTTACCCAGTCAATATCCTTAACTGACTGTTTCCTGTAATATATGTAAGGAAAACTCTTTTTAATCAACAACTAGGTATTATTCATACTGTATTATAAAAAAAGATTGAATTTAACTTAGAATTTAACATGGAATTTAACGTTTACCCTCAAAGAACAGAGACTATGTAGAGTAGAGAGGGCTCTGTAGCCTACAAGAGACAAGGCATCCTCTCTAGTGCAAGTGCCATGACAAAATACACCCAGTGCACTCTGTAAAGTGCTTAGCGATCAAATGGAGACAACTTACGGTAGAGAGGGCTCTTTAGTCGTGTCTTAGGCACATCAACCTTTCTAGTGATAGTACCACAATAAAATGCACCCAATACACTCTGTAAAGTGGTTGGTGATTGGAAGGGCAGTGGTATAAGTTGATAGCTGATGAGAGTGTCATGCTCCATCACTTCAATATACATTGTTGCAGGTCTTACTTGCTTTCGTTTTCCTCGTGTTGGTTCTACTTAAGGGAGTGAAGGCGGTGCTCGTCACCTTTTTTCCAGGGCCTCCAAGACTAGTTGAAGGGAAGGAGGAGGGTATTCTCAGACCGGAGACCTGCAACAGAGTGTACTCTGCTAAAGGCACCCAAGGGCCAGGTGGTGGTGTTAAACCGGGTGACCAATTAAATCTACCACCCAAGTGGGCCATAATGCGATTTTAACTCAGAACGCAAAGAGCTGGAATATATACCACAAGGTATCTCATCTGACGCTCTAATGATTCTTCCAGTCCAATGCCTTAGATTGGTATTTTTTTTATCTACCTCAAAATGATAAAAGGCAAAGTTGACCTCAGCGGGATTTGAACTCAGAGTGCAGAAATCAATACTGCAAGGTATTTTGCCTGACACGCTAATGACTCTGTCAATTTGCCGCCTTGAGTGAGAAACTCCTTTATCGAAAACAATTACATAATTGAAACACCATTAGCAATAGATTTGCCACAACACATGAGCTATGTATATGTATTGAAGAATGTGAAAAGAAATACCAGCTCAGTAAAACAAGAAGCCCTTTCCTTAGAAATCCTCAAGTATTTTCCTCTAAGATCTGAAATGAAAAGAAGGATTTCAACCATAAGCCATTATGGCTGAATGTAATTAAAAATAGGTACTGTCTGACACCAAAGATATAACATATACTAGCAACTCCAAAATCTTTACTGAAGCTATGGGAAAGCTACATAATGGAAAGACTATTCAACACCAAAAATATAACATATACTATCAACTCTAAAACTTTCACTAAAGCTATGGGAAAGCTGAATAATGGAAAGACTTAATAGTTGGATACTGATACAAGTTGTTTATGTTCAATAGAAGACCACTGATCTGTATATTTAAAAAGACTATGGATGGCAAAATTGACATCCTTAATTGGCTATAGCACAGACAAATTTTGTTGCCAAGAATAAATGCATCCACTTGCCAGAAAACTATAAGCCAATTGCTTGTTTATACATTATGTACAAGCTTTACACAAGTTTAATATAATTCCCCCAAGATTATTGTGAGCTGAACAAGATAGTAATTGAACAACCTTAAATTAATAAAGTTCTACTGTTTGTCTGACACTACAGACACTTTGTGACAGTATAGCTAAATGACAGAAATAATTGTTTCTAACATAGGTACAAGGCCAGAAATTATAGAGAAGGAAAAGTCGATTAAATTGACCTCAGTACTTAACTGGTACTTTGTTTATCAACACCAGAAGGATGATAGGCAAAGTTGATCTTGGCAGGATTTGAACACAGAACGTAAAGAACTGGAACAAATTGCAAGGCATTATGTCCGATGCTCTAACGATTCTACCAAATAATAACAAATAAATTAAAAAATACAGACACTGCAAACACTTTGTGACAGTATAGCTTAATGACAGAAAGGTGTTTGACTTTTTCGTTACTTATGTCTGCTGAAATTATTACACTTAGTGAAAGCACCTGCTGTCCTAGTTACTGCCATTGAAAGGTTCACGAAGACATGACTAACGAACTTCAAACTTGCAACTAAAAGCACAATTGTCTGTGAAACTATAGATATTTTCAAAATAATATCCTATTTTTCTGTTTATCTTTGCACTAAACTCACTTTCATTTCTTTTATAAAAATTCAGTTGTTATATGCTAAGATTTTTTTTTTACTGTTTAGTCTGGAGGGAAGGAAGTGCCCATCACCATTTTTTCAGGGCCTCCGAGACTGGTGGGAGGGAGGAAGGAAGGTATCCTCAGACTGGAGACCTGGCCTGAATGCTTGCAACACAGTGGACTCCGCTAAAGGCACCTAAGATCCAGGTGGTGCTGTTAAACCCAGCAATGGATTAAGTCTACCACCCAAGTAGGCCACAGCACAATTTGAACTCAGAATGCAAAGAGCTGGAATAAATACCACGAGGCATCTCATCCGATGCTGTAACATTTCCGCCAGCCCTGGACTGGTATTTTATCTATCTACCCCGAAAGGATAAAAGGCAAAGTTGACCTTGGCGGGATTTGAATTCAGAATGCAGTGAACCAGAACGAATACTGCAAGGCATTCCATCCAATGCACTAACAACTCTGCCAATTTGCTGCCACATGGTTTATAAAAGAAAGAAACACTCATATAACACTAAATTTGTTGATGTTCTAAAAAAATCTATGCTGGAAATATTCACAGTGCTGAGAAACCAGTATAGAGATGAAATCCAACCCAGAGAAATATTCATACTTAATAGTTGAACATGGTAGGAAAATTGCCTTCAAACCTTAAGAATGACCTCGTCAATAGTCTCCCTGCCTCCTTGTTCCAAACAATAAGTGCTATAGATACCTAGGTATTGATTAAAATGTATCATTCGATGCAGTTCTGAACAGAAATAATGTGAACAAAGAGTATTATATCAGGCTTTAAAAAATGTGACAGTTGGAGCTTTCCTCTTACAACAGACAATATCCCACAATGCATGTGCAATATCATTACTGGTACCAACTTCTGGAGTGCATAAATGGACTACAGAGGAAACATCTTCCATTAACATTGAAACCTACAAAAAATTAACATAAATTGGAAACTTCAACAGAAATAGCAATATTGACAGTCTATTTATAAAGGAAAGATAAGGGAAGAGACTTAAAAAACTAGTTTAGACAGCCTTTGAATGTCAGATAATATCACTCAGGCAGCACATAATAATAAACAAGATCAGCAAAAACAGATACCGCAGTCAAGTGTTCAAACGTGAGGAGAGAAGATATCTTGCAAGTCGGGAGTAAACTCCTGAAGAAGAAGCCAGTGCCTAATGATATCGTGTGGAACTCTAGAATTGCCGGATGGATCTGTCTTAACCCTTTTGATACCAACTTGAAACCACCCCTGTTTCTATGATGAAAAACTATTTGTTTTAAAGTAGCCATGTTTAAATTTAAACCTTCTGTTGTAATTTCATGTCAGAACTTTTTGTTAAGTTAGGTTCCAAACACCAGTTTAATAACAAGAAAGTTATTTTACTAAACCCTCCAAATTTTTTATTATTTTCAAAATTAATTGAAAATCAAATGTAGTGCATTTCATTGGAAATATGGTAATGAAAGGGTTAACAGAAAATAGATGAGAAATTCCTCTGCATATCATCAAAAAAAAAAAAAATCATATGTGAGTATTTTATCTTAAACTTGAAAACAATGTCAACATTAACTCTTAACATCCTGTAAAAAATTTCTAAGTCCTGTAATGATTGAGCAGAAAATGCCTAAAAGTGGGGTTTTTTAAGCTTATTTATTGTGAAATTTACAGTTAAGAAACATATGTGCTTGAGGTGTTTTCACACAAAAATATTTCAATTTCACCATATATATAGTTCAGTGATTCATATCAATTTGATAATATGGTATCATGTGGAACCGGGTCCTACAGGATGTTAAGAGTTAACCAGTAAATGTTTGTTATTATAACTTAACAACAGTTATGTTTCTCCAAACAACAGTTATGTTTCTCCAAACAACACCTCTTTGTTCAAAATAATATACTTCAGGTATTACATAAATTGATCAGGTGGTGTTATTGAGTTGGTCAAGTCTTGAGCCGTGACGTTATCAGCTGAACTATGTCCATGGTTATCTGAAGCACGCATGAAACATCAGATGTGTAATCGAAAGCCATTCATATGGGAAGTTGTGGACATCATCAGGTCTGTGCAAAGCTGGTAATACGCCCAGGCCAGATGTGAAATGTAGGCCCCATTTTAAACTGGTCATCAAGTATTTTAGTAATCAGTGCTAAATACATATGATTTATGTATGTGTTACAGGTATAGTATACATATACATATACACGTAGTGTACATGATATACTTTCAAATAACAGAACAGAATAAAAGAGATAGAACGATTTATAAAAAGGAAAGGTATTTCTTTACCAAAGGGTCCTTTCTTTACCTCCAACCGGGTAGAGTAGGGTCCCTGAAAATTATAGGACCATACCAACTGCCCCCCCCCCCTCCCCTGCTCGGGCCTGGATATCAATCATCTATCGATGATGTTAGAGACATAAGTTAAACGTTTCTAAGCAAAAAAGAAAGGAAAAATGAAAAAAAAGTTAAGACTAGACGCGAACCCCTTTCGCCGTGTACCAAGCGCACCGTAGCATAATGCTTTACCAACGTGCTAATTAGTTCCTCATTGACACAGGAGGAGGTTGCCGAGAAACAGTTGAAATATAGACAAAGAGATAAACATCTAATCAATTAGCCTTTTGTCTACTTTAATCATTGACCTTTGTCTGTTTGTAAGGTCACACCTGGGTATTGCCGGGATATGTGTCACCTGCGTGCTGTCAGTCTTGCTTATTTCAATAAATAAATTTGTGTTTAAATATGATCTTCTTGTCCTTTACCTTTGTGTGGGGTGGCCACATACATTCTTCGACTTTACAAATACGTATGTGTTTATATGGCGAATCATAGCTGGCTGAGTAATTAGGGTGTCGGACTTCAAACAGTAGGGTCAACGGTTCAAATACTGTAAACGGTACTACACCGTGTTTGTCGCCAACACACTAACTCTTAATGGTGCAATCTTTTTAACTATAAATGACTCTTATACGAAGGTGAAGTTTACAGTTGTAAGCAGTGGGAGCACTACGTAATTGACATGCATTTCGTTAGATTGCAGTTTTGAGTTCGGATTCTTCTTGGTGAACCCATAGAAAACAACAAGAAGACACTGCAGTGAATTCTTCCTTGAATCGTTACAAGAAGTCGAAATTTTAGGTGGTATCTTAACGACTCAGTGTTTTAAGGAGCATGACAGGAATTCGAAATTTTAGGTGGTGTATCCTAACGACTCAACGTATTAAGGGACATGATCTAATAACTCGCGTGTGTATGTGTGGCTTCCTCAACCATCTGGTGTATCGGTTAGTAATTACATTTTGTGACGTTACACGACATTCATTAGGGTAGTTTATTCGATTTTAGCAGCACCAGTAGTAGTAGAAGTAATACTAGCAGTAGTCAAATGACCGAATCTTAGGGGGGGGGGCGGTTATTATCCCGTGCTGGTGCTCATCCGAGACCCAGATCCTATGTCAGTGGGGAGGGAAATCAATGAAGACTTGATTTTCATGCCGAGGGATAATTAAGTTTAGTACTGTACACAATACAGTTCCCCATAATTAACAATTCTAATACATATTAAACAGGAGCTGCTACAAAATTTCATCGAAGCATTACCTACATAGAGGAATAGATGTCAAACTCTCCGAGAACGTGTTTGAAGTGGCCTAAGAATTTCAAGTGTTGGTGATACAAAGATATTATGTGATCATATATGAACATTCTCCATAAGCGCTAATGATGAGTCCAATGTCAGACTGGTGATAGTGGGCAGACAACCTGAATATTTCATTTGTGTAATCGAAAGGCCATTTTTACTGGTTCTCTGATCATCATAAGCGACATGGTTCAAAACAACCATAGCGACAATAACAAAAACGTTAACGACAAAAAACAGCAATAGAAAAAAAACACATTGCTATCCGGAGAAAGGTTTGGTCCGGTGTAAGTGTCAACAATATCACCAGCATACCATGAAGTCCACCAATGTTTCTTTGGGTCGATTTTATCGACCCATACTGGTGTCTCCCAGGATTCTTTAAGCAAGAGACTACTATTGAGATTTCCGAACGAATCTTCTTAGTACTGCTTGTGCAGTGAAGAGCAGTGACCCACACACGTATATATATATATTTTTTTTTTTTTTTCTTTCAAAGACATATCGATGGAACAAATGCCACAGAACTCCAATAATTAACGGGGTATGTGGCGTGTCCGTCATCGCGCTTGTCTTAGTCGACGTAAGAAGAATGTTTCTTCTGTTAAAAAAAAGGACTCGCTGAATTATATACCGATGATGTTGCTGACAGTTAAAATTTGATCATTGAACTTTTATACCAACACTACTGAAATCTAATGAACTATCCGAAGAAAATGAACGACTTTCACTCGAAACATCGTTTATGTATCATGGGATTTGCATGAAATTACTTACAGATAAACTCTGTATCAGTTGGTAAGGATGTTGCGCATGATTGATTGATTGATTGATACACACGTACGAAAGCACGCACAGATGAACGAACACATACACACACACAAAAACGCGCGTTATTAAGTAATGTTCCGTAATACAGTGGGACGCCTTTGGTCATAGGTCTGCGCGATCGATCTGGCCCGACATGGGCTAAACAACAACAACATCAACAACGTCCATTGATCCACGTGGTGGTTACTGTAAGTGAGCTGCTATTATTGATATAGTTGTTTATGTCAATAAATATTTATGGCCCCATAATGGCCGAGTGGTTAAGAAGTTCGCTTCGCAATCATCTGGTCCCGGATTCAATCCCACTGCGTGAAATTTTGGGCAAGTGTCTTTTACTATAGCCTCGGGTCGATCCAAGCGTTGTGAGTGAAATTCGATAGACGGAAACTGTGCGGAAACCCGTTGGATGGATGTGTACTTGTAATTTAAAGGTCCAGCCTTGTCACTTACTGTGTCACGATGTTTCGACCTGAGTTATTCCGTTAAGAGTACACGTATCTGTGGAATACTCAGCCACTTACACGTTAATTTAACGAGTTATTTCAGTTGACCGAACAACTGGGTGCTCATCGTTGAACTCAACGGAGGATCCCTCATTAAATATTTAAACAGTATCCTTGTCTATGCTGACGTTCTTCGCTATAAAAAATTAAAAATGAAAGAAAAAACCCTCAAGAAATTTTCTTATTCTTCCCGTGTTGCTGCTGTTGTTGTTGTTTAGCCCCAAGTCAACCCTGATCGAACAGATCTATGTTGAAAGGGGTTCCAGCCATGACCATCCTGTCTTTCTTTCGGGCATTGCATATCTAGGACTACATTATCCAAGTTACCCCTCATTTTGTAGGGAATTTGACTGCGTTGTCTAGCTGGTTGAGAGACCTCATTGGCTCGTTAGCTTCATGTATACCTAGAGAAGATATAATAAGATATCATAAGATATCATAAGATATCATGTATACCTAGAGAAGATATAATAAGAGAGTCCCTTTCGGTGTGTTCTTTCTTGAAAATCCTGTAGCTACTTTTACGCAAATGGTTGATTTTTAACTATAACGATAAGGGGTAAATAACTATTCTGTTTGTTGCTGTGGTTCTTGTTGTTTAAGCCTATCATCAGCCATGATACAGTAGATCTATGATCAAGACATATTATATCTAGGATTACATTACCCAATGACTCATCTTTTTTTAAAGACACTTGGGTGTGTGTTGACAGAGATTTGACTGTTATTTCTAGCAGTTTGTTGTTGTTAGCTATATAGGCAGCGAATTGGTGGAGTCGTTAGTACGTCGGATTGAATGCCTTGCAGCATCCGCACTGAGCTCTGAGTTCAAATCCTACCGAGGTCAATTTTGTCTTTCATCCTTTCAGGGTAGATAAATAAAGTACCAGTCTAGGGCAGTGGACTGGCGGAATCGTCAGAGCGTCGGACGAGATACCTTGTGGTATTTGTTCCGGCTCTTTGCGTTCTGAGTTCAAATCCCGCCGTGGGGGCTACTTGGGTGGTTGACTTAATCCGTCACCCTGTTTAACATCACTACCTGGCACCTTGGGTACCTTTAGTGGAGTCCACTCTGTTGCAAGCATTCGGGCCAGATCTCCGGTCTGAGGATACCTTCCTCCCTCCCTCCCACCAGTTTTGGAGGCCCTGAAAAAAGGATGATGGGCACTGCCCTTCCCTCCTAACTAAATGATAAAAAATTGAGTAGCCGTAACCTTCCTGCACAATAGTAGTAATAGTGTATTTAGGAATATATATATAATCCATTATATATTGCCTTTTTCTTTTTTTTAAAAAGAAGATAAGATGTGATTTGAGGGAGATTTGGCTGCTATTTCTAGCGTCTCAGGTGTCCATGTCAGAAGCTCCCTTGTTGACTCGCGTCTTACTCGGTTTTATTATGTTTTGTGTGTACATGTCAAATCATGCTGTTGCAGCAGCAGTGTGCTTGCTGTTAAATATTTAAGATAAGAGACTACAGAGGAATGTCTTCAACAATAGTATATTCTCCAATAGCTATCAGTACATATCGATGTTAATCTATAGCGATGTCATTCGGTACACCTCACCTGGACTCAGTGTTTTTATCGGTGAATGTTTACAATTAGTCGTTACTTAAAGCAAGCAATTATTCCCCCCCCCCTCGTATTTGGGATCTAGTGCATTATACGACAGCCACTAAAAATTTTCGAGGAATTACTTTTGGAAACATTTTAATAGATGTAATCGATGTAGTTTTGAATGACAATAACAAAAATAACAAGTAAT
>JAOPJM010519243.1:0-10717 GCA_027124095.1 Muusoctopus leioderma
TTGATAACCCTCTTGATTATGTAAATAGATAAGCATGACATTTGACGTAGTAATGTGAATGCTAAAGGGTTAAATAAAATAACAGTAATATCCTTTCTCCCAATCTCAGCTTCCCTCCCTCTTTTTTTCACCCATACTCATCTCTTTCTCACCCTCTCATACATAACCTATCTTATATTTACACTCAGTCTGTTCTATGAGGAAAAACGTGACCTATGTAGAGCAGAGAGGACTCTTTAGCCTGCATGAGATTAGGTAGCCTCTCTAGTGCTAGTGATCATGATAAATGCACCTAGTGCACTCTGTAAAGTATTTTGGTGAACGATTGGAGACAACAGGGTAGAGAGGGCCCTTTGGTCATGTCTTGGACTTGATTTAACAACCTCTCTAGCATTCGTGCCATGATAAAATTCACCCAGTACACTGTAAAGTGGTTGGTGATAGGAAGGGAATCCAGCCGTAGAAAACAAGCCAAATGAAACATACAAGTTGCGGGCCGAAATCACCTGTCCAACCCATGCCAGCATGGAAAACGGATGTAAAATGATGATCAACATCATCATCATTTAACATCTATTTTTCAGTGTTTGCATGGGTGGGTTTTCTCCAGCACAGCATCTTGCCACGGTCCTTTGTCATTTCTTTTGTGAGGTTCAGCTTCTTGAGATCAGCCTTCACTAATTCTTCAGATGTCGTCTTCAAGTTCCTTATACTTGGATCGTTTGGCAATTCTTTACCCAACTGACATCCTCCATATGCAACACCAGTTCATACTAATATAGTATTCTCTTGCACACTACACCCGATTCCTCTTATACCCAGTTTTTCTCTCAGCTCATTTGTGCTCTGTCCTTCATGCACTCTAACATTACACATCCAGCAGTGTATGCTCACTTCATTTCTTTTCAGCTTTCACATATCTTCTGCATTCCATATTTCACTATCATACAACATCATACACAAGTATCCTACAATCTGCCCTTCACTCAGAAAGAAAAATCCCTTTGTTGTCAGCAGAGGTAATAGCTCCCTGAACTTTTTCCACTGTTCTTACTCTGACTATTAGGCTTTCAGAACACCCGCATCCACTGCTAATTAGGTTACCTAGGCAACAGAAGCTATCAGCTACTTCTATCAGCTTTCCAAGCATTTAAATTAATTTATTTCATGGCTGCTCTTACTGTTAACCATTCTTTCTTCTGTCAGCCTACCTGTGATTTCACTGCACCTTTTGTGCACCCAGTTTACACTGGGTAAACTGTATGGAATTCCTACCAACTCCTTTTCTGTGTATCGAGCATGACCACTTGATGGCAGTAGAGTCCTGTCTTTTTGCCTGCTAACTAAAACTGATAATACTGCTATGACATTTACTGGGTATGACACTTCCCTGTACTACCCGATTGATTATGCAAGTGACTAGCACTTGTCCCACTTCATCGGATATTTTTTAGGATTTTAGCAACTATCCTTGATGATCCAGTTGTTTTCCTTACCTTCAATTGCATAGCTATCAACTTCAATAGCAGGTCTCTCTGCTCAGTCTACTTGTGGAGGTCCCTTTCTTCTCATGCAGTCTCCACAGTCAGCAAAACTATCATAGTAACATTTCTGTACCTCTTTGTTTTTGGCATCAGTGATGGCAAGTGTGCCGCTATCTTTCTGTACCCACTTTTCCTCAACAACGTCTTCATTCACTCTTGGAACACCTCATACCTCTGATTCTCTTGACATCACATTGATGAGGTAGTCTGTAAGAAGACCTCATGAAAACAGTCCTTTGCTTATCTCTGTCCTGACTGAGCTGCATATGCAGAGATCACTGCTGCCATCGTATTGCCTACAACTAGTCTAAGTTTAATTATTTTGTTATATACTCTGACCACCTAAATTACTTTATCCATTTTATCTATCTATTATGTAAAATTATGTTTTTTTATTGGAACCAAAAGGTTATATACTTCCAAGTAGTTATTGGTCTTTTTGCAAAGCTCAGATACACTACATTATTATAGTATCACTCCTACACACTCAGCCAGATAGCTTCTATGTAGTTACTTAATCTTTCTCAACAAACTCCATCGTCTTTAAAATAGGTACAACATTTTAGTTAGGCCTTGTTAGGATGGCTGTCTCTATACCATAAGCTTGCTCATAGAAAGATGACTAGTACTTCTTAAAAACAATTGCCAAATATCTTACATAAATACAATTTAATATAAATTATGTAATATTTTGTTGTCGCTGTCACTAAAATATCAGATCACATCATGGGGAAACTCATAACCAGCATATGTATAATGTTTGGCCTACAGCCAAGCTGCATCCTCTCTACTTTTATAATAATAGCTATTACTTTGTACTATCACCTCATTTAAACATCAGCTTTTCTTTCCTAACATCCTAATTCATACTGTGTTATTTTCTTTGAAAACCTGTACAAAGCAATTTGCCCAAATCTTCATCCCCAAATCTGTTCTGTTCCGGACAGACCATTTCTCTATTCATACCTCTGTATTAAACATTAAACTGCAGGAATTCAAACTAAACATTAGCCATAATTACTTCATCCAATCATCACACATCTTTAGTTTAGATTCTCCATGGGATCATAAACTAAGCTGGAGAAGCATAAACTAAGTAAAATAAAACAAAGTGCAAAATATTTATGTATTTGATTACAAGGTTTTGAGATTCGCCCACCACACAATAACTCCCATTCCGTGCTGTTTTCTCTATAAATAATGGATCAACAAAAAGTGTTTAATGGCACTTGGCAGACTGAAATCAAGTAAGCAAGAACAATTCGGAAACCTTAGTTGACAGTTCGAAAGACCTGAGCACAGTTGATCTGATCAACTGCACACATTGTGAACTGCCATCAAGCACTGGTACTTTCTAGCTTCAAGCACACCACCTAACTATGCCAAAGGAAACATTTTGAACATTCATCTATAGAAAACAAAACAAAACACTATCAAATGCTATATAGCAGTTTAATTAAAATAGACTACTCTAATTACAAATTACAATGTAAATTTATATTAAATATTCTGCAAATTATCAAATAATTACATAATTTGCATTGTAAAAAAAAAAAAAATTGTAAATTTTCTCTTTCCGAGACACTAGTTCTTAGCTCTAGTGTCATGGCATTAATTAGAGGAGATATAAATCATCTAAACATGATACCAATTCATCATAGGTAACATTCTCAGATGATCAGGTACCTTCTTCCAGACAGTTGAACTGACAATACAGAATAAAGTGCTCTGTCAAGAAACTTAAAGAAATTAACTCTTGCAAACAGATTTGAACTCGTAACCCAAGAGCAAATAGCTCACCCAGTAGCTTGCCCACAGTCATTTTGTCTCTACATTAGTTACATTACAGCACAATAGAATGATCTGTTATCAATGCTTATAAAGTGAATTAATTACCTTTGGCAGAAAGTGAAAAGAAAAGATAGTGAATTATTTTAGGTTTTAATTATAAAACAATACGAAAATATCCCCCTCTTCTCAGAAAACATTATATTATGGGGTGGGGGAGAGAACACACACACACACACACACACACAGAGAGAGAGAGAATGGGAAAAAAAGAAAATAATCAGTTAGATGAAGATGTCTGAAAAAAAAAAAAAAATAAAGATAAAGAGTCACTCTAAATAGACTGGAAACAGAATAAATATCTGTCAAAATAATCCTAACTGAATTATACACTGTATGTATTGATCAGTTATGTCAGTTGACTAGATTTTAAAGTTAGAGTTTTTCTAATGAAAAAAAAAACCCCCCAAAAAAACAATTACATTATTAAGCTCCAAGCACTTTACTGAGAAATACTCATGCAGCAATTTATGATGAGATTCATGTCAGTTGTTATTGAAAGTTTTATTAGCTAATAAAATATTTCTTGAACACCATATTTAGTATTGATAAGAAATGATTGTTTTATCAAATTAATAAATTAATAAAATTATTTCTTTTTATAAAGATTACAATTAGATATAACGAATTCCAAATTCTAATTTCATAAAAATATAAATGTAAATTGTAACTGACTGAAATATAATTTTTTCCATATTGAGTAATAATATATTGAATTTTAAATTAAATTCAAAGTTTATTTCATTGTTACTTTCAAGACATTTCATATAAAGAGATAAAAACAAAACAATTACCAGCCTCTACACAATCACTATTTGCTAGAAATGGAAGGCAAATCCCCTCAAATCACATCCTACCATCTTAAAAAAGGAAGGTTATACTGAATAATGTAGTCGTAGATATAAACGCAATGTGGTCGAATGGTTAAGAAGCTCATTTCACAATCACAAGGTCCTGGGTTCGATCTCACAGCATGACATCTTGGGCAAGTGTCTTTACCATAGCCTTGTGTTGACCCAAGCCTTGCGAGTGAATCCAGGTAGACAGAAACTGTGCAGAAGCTTGTTGGATGAATTGTACCTGTAATTCAAAGGTCTGGCCTTGTCACACTGTCACGCTGATTCTGCCTGAGGATTACATTAAGGGTACACGTATCTATAGAATGCTGCTTACACGTTAATTCAATGAGTAGGCTGTTCCGTTTATTGAACAATGGAACTCTCGTCATCGCACCCCATGGGGAATCCATCAGTTCTAGATACACTATATCTAAATAAAAGATGGGATGGTCATAGCTGGAACACTTGATCTGTCTGTTCTATCTGGATTGACCTGGAGCTAAACAACAACACCAACAAGAAACAAACAGTAACAACAAGAAACAAACAGTAACAACAACAAAACCCAGTGAACTAATGAGATGAGCCTCTGTACAGTCACTCAAGCTGCTGGAAACAGCAGCCAAATCTCACAAAAAAAAAGCCTACCATTTCATTTTAGAAAAGGAAGGATACATTGAACAAGGATGGAATGTCTTTGATTATACATCTGTTTGATCAGGGGTGACTTGGGGCTAAACAACAAGTTTTACAAGGGATTACTATACATACATTCTAAACAATCTACATTTTCCAGGCTATAATCCACTGCTGTTGACAGCAGGGAGTACTACATATGTAAACAAGTGTTTCTTGTACCCTTCCTTGAATTGCTACATAAAAGATGTCTTCAGTGATACTTTAACAGCCTGGTGGCTTACAGAAAATTACTCTAAGTCTTCTGGAGTACAGTTAATCTAAACAGGCAATAAGGAATACCACATGACTGACAAATGTTTGGTTGGTTTCCAGAGCTGGGCTGAAATCTTCCTATAGCAATGAGGTGATGTGACACCACTCCAGTGCATTTCCCCCACTAAATAATTAGATGACAAGCAAGTTAAGTGAAGGCACATGGCCTAGTGGTTAGGCAATTGGGCTCATGATCGTAAGGACATGGGTTCAATTCCCAGACTGGGCAGTGCGTTGTGTCCTTGAGCAAGGCACTTTATTTCATGTTGCTCCAGTCCACTCAGCCAAAAAGGAATATCAGCAGCAGCTGGGGGTTACTCTGCGATGGACTGGCGTCCCACAGTTGCTTAACGCCATGGAAACTGGGATAAGTTCCAACTCTAATGGACCCAAAAAGGGCTTGAGAACGACTTTAACCGGAACTAGCAAGTTAATGGGTTATGGAACAACACTCTTAAGTCTTCCAGGATATTCTATGATGGAAACAACATTTAAAAAAAATGAAAATGACTCAAAAGAATAATCCATGATAACTCGATAAAGTAATATGAAGAAAAGAAATAAGATAAAAGAAAAAAACAACCACCAAGCTGAGTTATTTTTTAAAAGACCCTGGCCATAGTTTCAATCATGCTATATTGCAAGGTATTTTAACTGCTTTGGTCTATCACATTAGAAAAACAGACAGCACTCATCTGATGGTTGAGCATTAATTAGGTTATTCAAATAAGTTGCTTCAATAATCCATACAAGTGAATAATTTTGTAAACCTGTTCAACTCCTGCTAAACATACAAAAACAGACAGCAATTAGGTATTCCATGTCCCTCACCCACTACATGTAGATGTTTTGAATTTTCCGACATGTACACTAAATTTACATTTGTACCCATATTCATTGGTGAACTTAATTATGTTACTAAGTAGTAATCTCGAAAAGTAGGGTTTTTCAGGCAAAGTGACCAGCAAGCTCACACTTTGTGAATTCAATCTGTAAGCAGAACAATGAAAATATGCAAGACTTTTCTAAAATTCAACATGTAACTATCATTATTACCTAAATTCCAGCAATGAAGCTTAGTTATTTTGTTAGAAACAAACCCCTTCGTTATAGAAAAAATCCAAAGAATTAAAAGTAAACACTCCCACCCCCATAAAAAAGTGAAACCAATACACTGAATTACATGGTAATACATAAATCAAGTGTTAATAATAAGCCGACTTAGCTTTACAACAGCTGTTATTTTACCAGAGAAGTGACATGACTTCCCATAGAATGAGAGAGATAGAGAGAGATAGGGATAGATGTATATATATATATATATATATATATATATATATATACTGTTATTTTACCAGAAGTGACATGATGACTTCCCATAGAATGAGATAGATAGGGAGAGAGAGATAGGGAGAGAGAGAGAGAGGGATAGAGAGAGATAGAGAGGGATAGAGAGAGATAGAGGGGGAGGGAGAGAAAAGACCATGCTGGAGAAAATCAGCACTCCTAGTTCATAATGTGTAGGTGTAAATTAAATTTGAGATATTACTGAATCATTTCTAATGGAAACTACCCACACACTAAAATAAATCTAATCACTAGCCTGAAAGTATTGTTAATAATGCAAAAGAATAAGCTTTCAATTATGTATAAAGGATTGAATAAAATGACAAAGATAATGAGTCAACAATATCTAGAAACACGAGTTTATTCAATAACTCCATAACCTAATCCTGCACATTTTTTTTATTTAGTTTGATAAGGAGGGACAAAGCCTATAGAGTTTATTTCTTCTAGATTCTCTAAATACTGGAGGGGGGGGGGGGACATAAATGCACTAATCCCACTCAGTTATGTTCAGTTAGAATTGTTGCAGGGAAAATGAGGATTTAGATCAGGTACCATAAAGGATAGTTTTTGGGAAGCCTTACATAAAATGTTTATTTAGTAAAGAGTATAGGTGGCGAGACAGGGATTTTATGAGGAAGACAGGCAATTACATCAAATAAATCCAGGTGGATGTAGTATAGAGTTATCAAGTTCAAAGAAACAAAGGCTACTGCAGTACAGTAGAAAAGAGAGGGAGAGGACGCAACTCAACACTGGGCAAGTGACTACAGAGTTAATGTGTGAGCAAAATGCTGGTTAGGCAAATGGTCCTTTTTTTGGATATGATCTTACATATGCATATATACATGTGTGCACATACATATGAGCATCATCCAAGATTTGTGAACAGTAGTTTAGTGTCAGATATGTGTGTGTTTTGCAAATAGTTAGCTGCTACTTAAGACTGAAGTATTTTCTGCTCTAAAGAAAAAGCCTATCCCTTGTGATGCAACCGTAGCCATATGAAGCAAGCAATATCTCCATGGGAGGATTATCAAATGATTGTCAGAGGCAGAATTTGCGAATAGGGCAATGGTTTGAAATGCATAGTATTCTTGAAGAGTGCGTGTGTTTCCTCAATGTGTACCATCTCAATTGTCATCTAACAGTACCAAAACAAAGTTATGAAAATATCATTGTAAAAGGTTTTGTCAGTTTTGGAGGTACATAACCTTTGTGGGGTTGGAGTGTTAAGTTCACATGAAGATGTAAGTAAAATGTGAGAGAGAAGTACAAGGTGATGGCATTAGGGTGAGTGACTGCATGAATGCTTGTAATGAAAAGTTTGATACCACAACTTTGCATTTCCTTTCTATATCAGTAAGGCTTTATGCTCTCTGCATGAACCACTCCCCACAAAAGAGTGTGTTTATAACTATATTTGTTTAAAACAAGTTTTTAAAATTCCTAATTGTAAAACAAGTACATAGACACAAAGTGCTTCAGTTCATCTACTGTTTGGAATAGATACCATACCTCTAAGAAGGTTATCTGAAATAGACTAGCATCTGTTCTAATTTACCCTACATTTCATTTTCTATATCGGTGACCTTAACACAATTTCAACATGTGCACTTCTGGTGTGAAAGCTCCATGCAATATTTTGACATTTCAAGATTTGTTTCAATAATTTTTTGTATTACCACCTGAACTTCTTTTACTGCTACACCAGTACTGCCATTTCTTCGAAAAGCAGTAAATTCAAGAACAACATTGGTAGCAATACTAACAGTGGTATTTATAACTGCAACAGTATCATCAGCATTAACAATACTATGTTTAATGACAATGAAACAAAAACACCAGACCAAACAGTATAGAACACGAACATGCTGCCTGCAGTTTTGACATCATAAGCAACTACACCAATAATTGAGCATGGTAACCACCTTTTGTTTTAACACAAAATATTGTATAATTACCATTATATTTTCACTTTAAACATTTACTTTTCACTAGGTGAGTGAACCTATATTGATTGCTATTACCAGAAATCTAGGAGAAGACTACTGTAGTGAATCTCTTGAAAAAGAATGAATTACATTTTGTAGCAATGTAAACTTGCACCTGCAGATTTACTTGACGGCTGAATTAATTTATATGAATTTTCAACTAATCAGCTATTACTATGCTGCTATGTACAACAGCTAGACAGCTTACACATGCAGCAACTTTGATCACAGCCATGCAGTGGTGACACTTTTATGGCCCAGATGGCCCTTGCAGCCAGCAGCCTACTAGCCTCTCACAACCTTAGAGCCATGGCTAACATAGCTCATCAGTGGCATTTTTACAGCCAGACAGAGAGCAGCCTCACAGTCCTTTCAACATATGCCACTGCTATGCTGTCACCAACAGAACAGACTATTCTACACCGAGAACATAAATTCACCACTTTTCATCTTGCCTTCAATTGAAGGCATGTATTAGCTGGATTGTCACACATGTATGATCCTCTATACAGACATGCCCACATACAGACTCACTTCCATGTCCACACATACATATATGCACTCTCATATACAAGCTCACTTGCATGTACACATGTACAAATACACACAAATGTATATATATTTGATCCTTGTAAGGGAAGACTTCACTTCTGTTCCAGAACAGGTTATCATCTTTGGTGAACATTTCTGGACACCGAATTTGAAACCCTTTTATATCAACAACTTTATCTTGCCACTCAGACTTGCTGCTAGCAAGTAGTTTGACTGTGGCAAGTAGAAAATATTCTCATCGTTTTTATTATAGAATAAAACAATCTGTACCAATTTATACTTCCTTGTTATTTCATCTACATTGATTGAATTTATATATTTTCTACACATTCGTCATTATTATTATTAATAGTGGTGGATAGCAGAATAGATGAAGGATCAAACAAAATGCCTTGTAGAATTTAATTATGTCCCTCTACATTTAGAGTTAAAATCCTGCCAAGGTTAACTTTACCCGTCATCCTTCCAAGGTTGAATATTAAGGGTAAATTGACTATTCTCTTCCAAAATACAATATGCACTACCAGAGGTAGCCATCATGTGGCTGCTCGACTTGCTAGAAATCATACCCTACCCTCTAAAGAAAAAAAAAGGACTCCTTGAATAATGTAGTTCTAGATATATTATGCCTGGAAAAAAGTAATACGAGATGGTTACAGCTAAAATACCTCTGAAGACTGGTCTGCTGGATCAGGGCTAACCTGAAGTTAAACAAACCAGCTTTATTATCATTATCTAGAGTTATGAGTTAAAAAAATAAAGGAAGTTTGATATAATTGTAATAAGAAATAATATCCGATTTGAGTAGCAGGTTTGAAAGCCAAGTTAAATAGAACAGCAGTAGAAATAATTTTGGAATTAAACTGCATTTTTGAATAATGCCCGAAATTACCAGAAAGAAAGCTAAGAAGTATAGTTAAGAATTGTTCTTAATTCAAAGACAGGCAAAAGAAGAGTTGGGAAAGATAAAAAAAAGAGTTTAAAAATATATCAAGAATGAAATAAATATAGATCATTGAAAGATAAAGTTATTATTCACACAACTTTCATCTTGGTGCCAATATCAATAAATTAATTCTATTACAAGGGAAAAAATGCTCCTTCAGAAAGTCAATAAAGAGAACCTTGAATAAATTGGCTGTTTTCCACTAAATATTCTATTCACATAAATAATTTAGTTCTAAAGAGCAAGGGGGAAAAGTGAATGTAATAGAAGAGTCCAGAGTTATAAAGAAGAGCTCTTATTTGTTATTCCTTTGTACTTAGTATGCATATTTTATATGGCAATGCTTAGTTCTGTAACTCATTAGAAGTGAAATGACTGAGTGGATAAGGTGTTTTGATTATCAGCTCATATGTCTTAAGTCCATACCCAGTACAGATGATTTGTTGTGTATATGAATAGAACCATATCCACTGCAGATGATTTGTTGTGTATATGAATAGAACTTAATTCTACATGTCCACGTAGCTTAGCTGTCGAGAATACGTTATCAGATCGAAAAAAATGAATGTGATTTCCATATTCAGCATGCAAAACTACATCTAAGATGAACAATTAAAAAATTTAATTTTACTGTACCTTTAAGTAAATAGGTCCGTGGTTTCAATTTCTGAGGGAGTGTGGTGTGTAATATCACTT
>JAOPJM010519262.1:0-10716 GCA_027124095.1 Muusoctopus leioderma
CAAGAAGACACAAAAGGCAGCCAAGTAAATTACTACTTGGTCTGTTTTTTTGTAAACAAACGGTCCTTTTTAGGGCCCCTACATTTTACGTATAGTCTTCTCCTGTCTGTTGATTGCGATATTTAGTTGGGTAAGTGACATCACTTGTTAGTGTAGGTGCAGATCTTTTTTAGGTACCCCTCTAACTTCTTTGAAACTTGACGAAAGTGAGCTTAATACCGAAGACATTAACATCAAGAGCAAATGAATATTATTAAGGCACCTACCTTCGGAGTGTCAGGGTATTCCGTGTCTGTGCGGGGTGCCCCGAATCACCCTGTGTGGTTTCCTCCCATTCCGGGGATCATTTCTCTTTCCTATCCTTGTACCGTCGTACCTATTTATTAATGTGCCCTTATCGTTATTGTTAATCTCACCCTTCCACTCCTTTCATCTTTGTTGTTTCCTATGTATTGGGCCTTTGTGGCCAATAAAAGAAAGGATTATTATTATGGCAGGGTCATTAGCGTGTTGAACAATACCTTGCAATATTTGTTCTGGCTCACAGCACTCTGAGTTCAAATCCCGCCGAGATCAGCTTTGCCCTTCATCCTTCTGGGGTTGTTGGCCCTGTGCCTATGTTAGAAACAAAATTATTAAGTACGAAAAAAAGCATGAAATAAGTATACAAGTGATAGTGTAGACCTCCTAGGGCCATTCGAGAAACTCCAAATCCACGATCCCTGAGCACCAGGAACAAATCCCCTCTCCGACCTACAGGCGCATACTTAGAGCGGTCTCCTCCTTTCATTAAACTTACTTGAGGACAGCACCTACCTCCCCTAGTATCTAACATAGGCACAAAGCTAAAAGGGGAACAGTCGATTTTACTGACCCCAGTACTTTATTTTATCGAATGCAGGATGTGAACTCATAACGTAAAGGGCCGTAACTAAATACCGCAACGCATTTTCTCCGACGCTCTAACGATTCTACCAATACACTGCCTTAATAATCGTTTCTAACATACCACCCTAATAATAATTCTTTATAATATTGGCACAAGGCCAGAAATTTTAGGGGAGGGATAAGTCGATTAAATCGACCTGGTACTTTGTTTATCGACCCCAGATGGATGAAACGCGGGGTTTGAACTCAGAGCGTAGCGAGCCGGAAAGAATACTGTAAGGCATTCTGTCCGACGTGCTAACGATTCAGCCAATCCACCACCCTTACCATCAAGTAATAATATTGTTCATTTTCACGGGATGGAAATTAGAATGTTTAAAATATTCATGACTTTCTTAAATAAGTTATTTTCGTGTATGTAGTGAATTGCTATCAACTGGGAATCGATAAATAAATATCGAATTTGGCTTATCGTTAGACGTAGCTCTTGTTCTCTACATCACTTGTCGATAAAACAAATTATATTATTATATTTTCTCTGTGTTGCTTGAGATCTTTTTTCCCCTTTCCTTACATAACTGCACTCAATTAAAGACGGGCGTGTAAGAGAATTAACAGACATTATTTCCAGGAATGTGGCATAAGTAAATCCGAAGACTAAGTATTCAGCGATACGTCAATGTTAATAACAATAATAACATAGGCATATGTTAATAACAATGATAATTTCTAACATAGGCATACGGTCAGAAATTTGGTGGGAGGGATAAGTCGATTAAACCTACCCAGTGCGTGACTGGTACTTTGTTTATCGACACCGGAAGTATGAAACGCAAAATTGGTCTCGGGGGGATTTGAACTCAGAACGTAGAGAACCTGGACAAATACCACAAGGTATTTTGTCCTCGTTCTAACGATTCTGCTAATAATAATGATTAACTTTATTCTTAGATATTTCGAAATTATTGAGGCAGCCTCTTTATTTTATTTTGATTTCATTTTTTTTTCACTAAAATCCCGCTGTATTTAATGGAAGCACCAATTTGTTTTCTCTGTCATTTTTGTTCCTTTGGCTTATTAACAGGGGGGAAGGCAACGCCTATCATATTTTGTAGGGCCCTCTGTGACTGGTGGGAGGATAGGAAGAAGTTATCGTCAGACCTGGAGACGGATTACGTGGACCACCCAAAAAATATGTACAGTACATCGGGTGGGTTTCCACACAGTTTCCATCTACCAAATTTCATTCACAAGGCTTGGGTCGAACTGAGGCTATGGTAAAAGTCTCTCGTCCAATGTGCCAGGCAGAGGAATTGAACTCGGAACCTCTTGATTGCGAAGTAGACTTCTTAACCACATAAATAACACCGTAAATTGACCTACAGTAACGAAGTAATGCAATAACTCATTAATAATATTCTGGTCATTGCTAATGCCTTTCTACATATCTGATAGGTATTTTCTCGGTAGCTGAGAAGTATGCTGGTTTTATATACTGTCTGTGTGAGTTTCGCCTTACCAGTCTATGTATATCAATTGATTCTTGCATCAAACTGAAGCTTAAAATACAGAAAATGAGAAAAT
Organism: Muusoctopus leioderma; assembly: GCA_027124095.1. NCBI lineage: Eukaryota > Metazoa > Mollusca > Cephalopoda > Octopoda > Octopodidae > Muusoctopus > Muusoctopus leioderma. Next base: position 2,473 of record JAOPJM010519262.1, read on the forward strand.
TGTCAATTCATCCTTTTCTTTCCTGGGGTTATTAACGACAAAAGGAAACTGTCCAGCTGGGAATGGAAACGAGATTGTGTAGTTGTAATGTCTTTGCCAAGAAATTAGTGCTACATTAAATTGTAAAGTTACCACAGAAGTAGGTATCCAGACAAAATGGAACCAAAGTCTACTGCTCTATGGAACCGTTACCTTATTGCTTGTGCTACTTCCCCCTCCTGTTTTAGCAGTAAATCACACGAAGACGTCCACCTGATTGCCAATTATCCTCAGCGTAAATCTGGTAACCATCTTTAACCTAATCTTTATAGGTGAAGTGTTGATGCGCCGCTCTGCAGTCTCACACCTCAACAGATTTTTTTTAATCAAAATGTCTTATCGTTATCATCTAATTCTTCGTTTCCTGCCGTTGCTATCAGAGCTGGTTTATGACATTCGAAAGACGTCTAGTAACACTTGTGTTATTATCACTATACTTAGTATAAATTTACAAAAGAATCCCTCCCTCCCTTCTCAACAAACAACCAGCCAGCCAGCCAACCAATAACATGTTTCAACACCAGCTATACATTAGTACCTCAGATGTATGCAGAAACATTCCACACGTAACAACTTCGTAATCGTTGGGTCAACGAGGTGGAGGAGGCTGGCGTCTACGTGTTCACTCGACTTGCTAGAAATAGCAGCAAATTCAAATTTCCAGCATATCACGCCCTACTGTCTCAAAAAGGGAACGACACATTGGACAGAATGTAGTATCTGATATATACAAAATTACAGAATGGTCACGGCTGGAACACATTCGATCAAGGGTGAGCTCAGTCAGAGCTGAACTGGGGCTAAAAAGCAATAATACTAACAACAACAACTACTTAATAAACGTTGAGTCAACGAAAAGACCATCTACGTGGTCACACCACCTGCTAGAAATAGCACCAAAATCTCACTAAAACAAACCCTACCGTCTTTAAAAAAGGGAAGGACACATTAGATAATGTAGTCCTAGATACCCATAAACAAAAGGATGGAATAGAGAAGACTGCTGGAATGCTTTTGATCATAGGTCTGCTCAATCAGAGTTGGCCAGGGGCTAAACAACAACAATAACTTAATCAAATGCCTTATCTAAAATAAACCTTCATAAAACATAGAACATGTAATTTCTTCTCAACCAATCCCTGTAGATGGAAGTATAACACTCGAATATGTATTTTATTTTTGTTATGTAGCAACTGGTGAACAATAGCATCGGTGGTTACAGGTTTCCAACATAACAGTCACTGGTTCACTATATTTCTGACAGCGAAAGTGACGAAGGAGTGTCTGTAACATGGTGCAAAGGGCTTTGTGCTCGTAAAGGATTTCGTTCCAAGACCGCCGGCTTTAGGCCATGGCTTACATCCTTCGCCAATATACATCAGCAAAAGATATACACATACATGTGTATATATATGAATATATATATATATATATATATATATAGATAGAGATATATATATATATATATATTTATATATATACGCCGGGATTCCGCACAGTTTCCGTCTGTCAAATTTCACTCATAAAATATTGATCAACCCGAAGCTGTGGTAGAAAGCGCATACACAAGTTCACATAATGGGATTGAACCCGGAACTACGTTTTCGATAAGCGAACTTCTGAAGCACACAGCCATTCTTGTACCCAAATTTGGAGACAGCATTAGCATTAAAGTTACTTTTTTTAATCTACCTACACGAAGCAATAAATATATCCGTCTGTCGTTAAAAACAACTTTGCACTATACTTGTTAATCGGACTTAAGCAGATCAACTTAATACCACATATCTGAAAGGATGTCATTGCTTAGATGTTGTGTGTGTGTTTGTGTTTGTGTATGTGTGTGCTTATGTCTAGAATGTGTGTGTTTTTGTAAGTGTGTGCTTATGCCTAGATGTGTGTGTGTTTGTATAAGTGTGTGCTAATGTCTAGATATGTGTGTGTGTTTGTGTAAGTGTGTGCTAATGTCTAGATGTGTGTGTGTGTTTGTGTAAGTGTGTGCTAATGTCTAGATGTGTGTGTGTTTGTGTAAGTGTGTGCTTATGTCTAGATGTGTGTGTGTGTGAGGGTGTCTAGGTGAGTGTATGACTGTACGTGTTTGTATCTATATGTGTCTATGTGTGTGTATGACTGTATGTGTTTGTATCTATGTGTGTCTATGTGCGTACTTGTGCCCAGGTGTATGTGTGTGTGTGTGTGAGTGTGTGTGTTTGTGTCTAGGTGTGTGTGCTTGTGTCTAGGTGTGTGTGTGTGTATGTTTGTGTACATGTTTGTGTGTTTCTGTCGAGGTGTATGTGCTCTTTTGTCTATGTGTGCCTGTGTGTGTGCGCGTGCTTGTGTTAATGTGTGTGCGCGCGCTTGTGTTAATGTGTGTGTGTGTGTGTGTGTATGTGTGCGTTTGATTGTGTCTATGATTATTTGTGTGTGTGCTAGTGTCTAGGTGTATGGGTGCGTGCTTGTGTCTATGTGTGTAAGTGTGTGTTTATGTGTATGTGTGTTTACTTGTGTCTAGGTATGTGTGTGTGTGTGTGTGTGTGTGTGTATAAGAGTGTGTGCGTGTATATGAGTGTGTGTTTATGTGTATGTGTGTTTACTTGTGTCTAGGTATGTGTGTGTGTGTGTGTGTGTGTGTATAAGAGTGTGTGCGTGTATATGAGTGTGTGTGTGTGTGTGTCTGTATTTATGTATACTTCTATATAGCAGCTATTCATTTAGTGCCTTTCGTGTAATCCCAGTTATAGAAAGTATGTAGAAGTAGTTACTATGTAAACGTTATTATTATGTACACCATTCCGTCTGAAATCAATTCTTGTTTGAAAGAAATGATTCTAAGCTATACGACTAAATGTTAGTCTAACTATAACACACACACATGCTCGCGAGGGCATAAGCAAACGCACATACATACAACACACACAAACACACACACACACAAACATACACACGCACACACACAAACACACACAAACGCACACAAACGCGCGTACATGTGATAGAGAGAGAAAGAGCAGGTAAAACCGCACCCGTCCCTCGCATTCGAGGATGACCGGTTATCAGCATGATGTTTATTATCGCATTTCTTTATACTCGCTTCATTTGACTGTGGATATACCCAGTCCGGTGTACAATCTGCTCTCCAGCACATGAGACACTGTAAGTTATGTTAAAACATGTCTTTTGTAGCTAGCAAATTGTCTTCGTTAAACAGTCACATAAACTGAATACTAATGGTGTCAACAAGGGAACCTATATGTGGTGGCCCGACTTTCTAGAAATACCTCACTCAAAATTACACCCTACCGTTGTGTAAAGGAGTGGACACATTGGATAATGTACTCCTAGATGAGCAATGTTTGACACTTGATAGTCATGGCTGGAAAGCTCTTGATCATAGGTCTGATCGACCATGGCTGACCTGGGGAAAAAAAACAACAACAACAACAACAAAATCATTAACAAATGAACCAACGAGGAAGCTTCTATGTGGCTGCCCGATCTGCTAGAAATAACAGACAAATCCTCTTCAAAGCACACTCTATCGTCTCTTGAAAATGGAAGGACACGTTGGAAATTGTTGTCCACGCTTAATAAGGACTGACCTGGGACTAAACAATAACAACTACTACTACCACCACCATCACCACTACTAATACCACCACTACCACTACTACGGCTACTACTACAACTACTACCACTATTACTACGGCTAAAACTACAACTACTACGACTGCTATGACTACTACTACTACTACTGCACCTACGCAAAAATTACTACCACTACTGCTACTACAATTACTACTACTACCACAACTACTACCAATAATAATAATTGTTTCTAATTTAGGCACAAGGCTAACAATCCCAGTACTTGACTAGTACTTTATCGACCCCGAAAGGATGAAAGGCAAAGTTGATCTCGGCGGGATTTGAACTCAGAGCGCCAGAAAGAATGCCTTAAGGTATTCTGTCCGACAGGCTAACGACTCTGTTAATTCGCAATAATACTCTTGACACACTGTGTATAATATTTATGATAATACACGGAGTACTAAACATTATAATCCACGATTATATATTTTGTAACATCTATCAGTAGTTTTATGTTATAATCCACTAATATATATTGTATGCCTCTATCGGAATATGTCATGTGTTACTGTCAGACTTATTTCGAAACATTTGGAAATTGATACATATTACATTTCCTATCTTGAGTTTTAGACACAATTAAGCATATATATATATATATATATATTTCCACGTATATGTATATGTGTGTGTGTGTGTGTGTGTGTGTGTGTGTGTGTGTGTGTGTGTGTGTGTGTGTGTGTGTGTGTGTGTGTGTTTGTTTGTTTTTTTCATATACCTTTCTACTTACAGTAATGTATTTGGCATAGTTTTCTTTAGTTGCGGCTTTAAACAATTCCAATTTCTGTAGACGATGGATATCCCGTTACTGATTCAGAAACGCCTCATTGTTAAAAAGATTCCAAAACTAATATATTTACTTGGAATTCCGAATGAATATTTTATTAAGATAACAACTAGCAACTCTCTAGATCTGATATATGATTTGCCACGATATATCATTTCTACAACCTGGCCGATCTTATGTTCAACTTGTATTTTTATTTTAACATCCATGTGTGTACATGTTTGTGTTCGTATGTGCCTTTACGTTGTTCTCGAAACGTATTGGCAGATGTTACCAATTTAAATTGGCTGAAGAATAGTAAGTTATATGTTATTTTTTTTAAAAGCAGTCGTCTGTGTGAATCAATTATTCAGATATTTAGTGTCTCGTGTACAATTTTCGAACAACAGCTAGATCTACAATTATGGTGATTTCTTATTTGAAAGTTATAGCTGAGGTTGAAAAGATTACTTCATATCTCAAACAGAAAGAAGGCGACAGCGTGATTGTAAATCACTGGAATAGACTAAATAATTGAAGAACTGACCTGTGAATTATAGTTTTAGGTTCAAATACTAAAAGCGTCCGCCTAATGAATGTTGTTTATAGAGATGAAGGATGGCTACAGAGTGGCGAGGTTTACATAATATACACACACTGTCGGAAGTAAATCAATTTGAGAACCTACCATTAGAACAACGCTGTGTCTATCCAACACTCTTAACACCAACAGCTTAGTCCCAATTAGCTGTAATTAAGTACCACACAGTGATATAGTTTACTGGTGTAAACAAAAGCAGTACTGTAAAATTAACGAGTGTTTCTTTGATTTGCAGTCCTGGGTTCAACCTCTCTTGTGGGTCTTGTTAGAAAGATTAGTTGTTCACAGATGTCTTATCTGGCTTACAGTAACGTATATATTGCGTATATACGTTACTCTAATGCAAAAAATGGCTGAAGCAGTAGAATGCCAGAATTAACCATTTACGATATTCGATTTCATACCTCTCTAGTCTGAGTTCAAAACCAGGTGGTGCCGATTATGCAGTTCATACCTCCTGGAAATCGTTAATTATTAATTATAAACAGGGACGGGACCGACTATACCACAGCTTAATTTTTAAAAAACTGCCCTTTTACCTAATCCTAAAAGTCTATATTCATTACAATACTGCTATACTTGTTAAATGCCTAAGTATCGTTGCTAAAAACTAAATATTATTTTTAAATCTCCATTGTGAATGACTAGACTTGTGTCTAAGGGACAACAGCTGCTTTGTGTTTTGTAAATATTTTTATGAGGCTTTTAGTCCAAGATGGATTGACAGTAACTATGGAGTAGTGATGTCTGGATGAGAAGATTGCTGTTTAATTAATGTGTTGCAGTGAAGAGGGATCTATCGCAAACACAGAATGCATATACAATGGAATCCTTGACTAGTTGCGATTCCCAATCATAAAATCTTATTGATCTTGCCTATAAATATGCGACCTTCGGTTTAAATATCGTTGTTGTAGATTTTGCTGAAAACGCATGATTTGAGAAATAATTCAAAAGAAAAGCAATTCTGGATAATAAAAAAACAAAGAAATATTGAAAAAATATTTTATATTGCCGACTGAAATACAGTAAAAATGGAGAGAGGTAAAATGGAAAATATATCGAGTGGGTTTACAATTGTGAAGTGTGGATATATCAAACTGAGAAAAGTAGAAAGCATTATTACGTCAGTAATAGAAGAAAATAGGAACGATACATGACAACAATGGACAAATAGTTGGAGTTTTGAGAGTGAAGATTCCTATACAAAAGTATTTTGTTTTTTCTTCCGTAAATGTCATCTTCTACTTGAGTAGGATATTTTTTCAAAAGACAAAGTATGTGTATCTTTCCAGAATTTTTGAGAATCCTAAGCCCTGTTCTTCTATTGTAACCTGTTAGCAGCTGTACAAGATTGAAATGTATTTGGATTATAAAGAGAAAACTGAAGCTTTGTGAATACACTTCAATTCAATTACATTTACAGTGAGTGTATGCAGATAAAATGAAAAGTAGATTGCAATTCAAATTCTTGTAAAACCAAATAAGCAGTAACAATAATTAAAACATATCTAATTCTAAAGACAGTATGCAATAATAAATAGACAATAGGATAATAACTACAGTAATAATATAATAATGGCAATAATATCATTGTTAGATTTGTAAATGTAAAATGTATTTCCATACACATATATAGATAATGTCATCCATAGAAGAGAGTAGTGTTCAGCTTTGTGAAGTAGTTTCGACAATGTTAAGAATATGCCATTTTCTTATCAAATCATGTTTCCTTAGGTAGATGCTTTAAATTATATTATACACGAAAGAGAAAAAATGAAACGATTCAGTTACCTAGCTACTATTAACATTTCAGAAAAGAGTGATTAAAAAACTAGAAATTGTGTCGTTATCCTACTATGAACGTTAACTTTAAGACAAAGCTAATAACTGGGGTAGTTACATGTATGACTCATACAGAGGATTTTAGGTAAGGGACCGCAAGAAAGACAGACATTTTAGAGAGAATCTCTATACGTCATTTGAGTTCGAACATATGCGGACATGCCTCGGCAGCCACGTGTCTAATCTTTTTTTTTCTTTCTGTCAATGTATTATTTGACAAAAATCATTATAAATCACATTGCAGTGTTCAAATTTCTGTTCGATTTCATACGTCACGAGTCACAATACTTCGAAAATATCTACGAAACCAATTCGTCGTCATCGTCGTCGTCTGCCGTGCGGTATTTGTTCCGACTCTTTACGTTCTGAGTTCAAATCTCACCGAGGTCAACTTTGCCTTTCATCCTTCCAGGGTCGATGAACAAAGTACCATCAGCTAGAGCCTCCAAAATATGGTTTTGAAATTTCGACCACTGAACACAATATCTTGAATTTCGTGGTACCTTCATCTTTCAGTCTCCAGACGTGCTGTGATAGAGTGGTAGTGTTTCTTTTCTCCAGATACCTAAAACAATATATGTGATGTGTGTACCTGCTCCTAAATGTACGTTCTATCAAATCTAAATAATAGTCGGCACAATTATATTGGGATTGGGTATATGACGGAAGGAGCTGTGACAATAATTGTTTCGATACCTGAAATCAAATTCTTCCGATTGCTAGTACAGATGTAGCTAACTTTCAAGAAATTAGCTACATCTTTACTAGTAACATCTTGTTAAAGACGTTGCGGTACTGATAGGAAAATGCCCTTGTACAAAGCTTTAAAGTATTTTTACTATATGAGATACCACACCCAAGCTGAATATAGGATTATACCAGGTAACATTAAATTTACGCGGATTTGTATGGCTATGTGAATCATTACGAGGTGTAATATACTGTATTTCCAAGTCCAAACCACTCTCTCTTAACGCTTAGTATGGTGAGGCACGATTGAAAATTTCTTCATCTGATGAAATGCTAGATAAGCAGTGACTAATATTATCGACTAAATTCATCATGACTACAGCACGATGACAGGAGGAATTATTAATATACAGAAATGTTTCATTTTGCTTCCTATAAGAACAACACTTACTTGTGTTCAAATCTACCATAAAATCTAAAAACATTTACTCTATTTGTATTGGTACCAATTGCAATTCTTCAGATAAAATCTTAAATAGTATTAGTAACGCCTTTTTAAGTCTATCAAACTGATAGCCATTCATATGGTGGGAAAATAACAGATCATCATCACTATAAAGGCCAGAATCTGCGAGGGGGAATTTCTTCCGAAGTG
>JAOPJM010519282.1:0-10716 GCA_027124095.1 Muusoctopus leioderma
ACAGGAAGAGCATCCGACCGTCAAAATTCTGCCTCAATAACTCTCTCCGTCCAACCCATGCTAGCATGGAAAAACGAACGTAAAAAAAAAGCGATGATGATATATATATCCCTATAATCATCATTTTGTCAACCTGAAACTATATTTAGTACTTATTGCATTGATTTGCAAGAAGTCAAAAAAGAAAAACAGCAGAATTTGATCTCTGAACTGTACAAGATGCCACTAAACTACAATAGATAGAGCATATAGTCCAATACTTCATGCTTAACATTAACTCTAGCACCCTAACAGATATATAAATATTGACTACTGCATTTTAATGTGTATATACTAAAGTGCAGGTGAATTAGTTATCATTTCCATTATTTTAACATTTGTTCTTCTATGATGATATGGACTGGACAATACAACAAGTCTACATGTGTATCAATTTTATGTCAATTTTAAGGCTCAATGTTTTCAAGTGTTCCTTGGTCCATCCACTTCTACTACTGTGCCAGCTCACATAACTTTTTAAACTATAATGTAACATCCATTCATATTATATGTACAAATAAATCAGTTGCTATCAGCTTTTCTCGTAAGTAAACATTGCACATCTAATAGACCATACCCAACTCATTTGTTTTCAATCAATGCAGATCCTCTGCATTCACTATCAATGTTTTGTGGCCAAAGAACAAAACATAGGTAAGAGTAGTAAGTGAAGTGAAATGTCTCAACCCAGAATTAACTGTGTCACAGACTTGATGGCTTGTGATAAGAGTATAAGTACAGAAAAGATTCTATAAATGTTCAACACTAAAGTTTAACTTACCTTCCTTTTTTTAAGTCTATAATCTGCCAGTTCCTCTGGATCTGAAATTTTCTGCTTGGGAGGCTAGAAAATAAATGAGTTATGTCAGAAATGTTATTTATAGTCAAATCTGAAAAATAAATTTTTGGATGTTATAAAAAAAGACATGAATGGATTTCGTAAATGAAAACATTATTATTGAAATAAACAAAATAAATGAAATGTTAGTTGTAATTGTATTTTAAAATATAAATGCTGTACATTAAAAATATGAATGCGGTACATTTAAATAATCTGATAGGCTAAAATCACTTACATGTAATATCCTGTAGACCAGTGAGTCATTGAAATACAACTGAAAACTTTGTGTAGTGATTTAAGGGAGGGTGCGATGTTCCTCATTACCTTCTTTCGGTCCACAGGTGGAAATTAGCTCAGTACTACTAGCTAATAAAACAGTTGTCAATTACCACTAGAATTTATAGCAGTAATCTCTATTTCCCATCATAGATATTACAGCTAGTTGGACTGTGCGATTGAGGGTTAAGTACCTTTGCCAAGTACAGTGAATAGATATAAACTGTTGATCTCTCAAGGCAGTAAGCTACACCCAACAAATTCAGTTGCAATTTTCATGATTATATACTATTAGTGTACCTGTGTTGTCAAAAATGACGAGAGTTTTATGGAGAATGATACCTGGCGCACCCGTCCAAAACCACGGGTCAACCTATTGATAAATTACACGTATGTTCTTTTTTTTTTTAGTTCTCATCTTTTTTTTCTCTTCGTCAAATATAACAAATAGAAATATTTCAAGGGAGATAACTTTAATACTTATTGTATTCAAGAGTTATCTCCCGTGTATTTAGCACGACAGAAAACAAATAAATATACAAACATATTATATCGGTAATTATAAAGATTTTTATTATAAATAAAAAATAGAGTCAAGGAACATTCTTTTCTTTAACAATATATTTCTAGTCATTCTTTAGTCTAGTGAAATGCAATGATAATCTTTCTTTAGACTTCTGAAACTGCAACTGCTTATAAAGTGAACTAATGAAATAAGTCGACTGAGGAGTAAATGAGTTTATTACCTCCTCACCGGTAATATGCTAGATGTTAACCAGCCTGATCTACCTGGCAGCAAATGGAGCACAACAAGGTTCTGTCCTTTCACAAACTCACTTCAACATATAACAACATGATGTGCCTACAACACAAACATGCACTGTCTCATATGCAGACGACATCGCAGTTACCTTATTCTATCATTTCCCACACATAGCTACACAACTCCAACTCTACATGAACCATCTAGAATTCTGGCTCCAGACAAACAGACTAAAAGTAGCACCTATCAAATATTCCACCTCACTTCTTACCAGTAACACCAAAAAACATCAAATACACCCAACCATCACAGTCAATAACATAATTATACTACCGCCGCCGCCACTATCACCATCATCATCATCAGTTTTACATATGTTTTTCCATGCTTGTATGGGTTGGATGAGTCTACTCCAGCACAGCATCTCAACACTTGTTACAGTCCTTTATCATCTCCTTTGTGAGGTTCAGCCCCCTGAGATCAGCTTTCACCACTTGTCATGCCTTCCCCTTCAGCAGGTTCCTTCCACTTGGATTGCTTAGCACTTTTTTACCAAATGTTATCCTCCATATGCATCACATGTCCATACCAGCACAGTCTTCTCTCTTGCACACTGCATCTGGTTCCTCTTATATCCAGTTTTCCCCTCAGCTCATTTTTGCTCTACTGTTCATGCACACTAACATTCCATATCCAGCGGAGTATATGCACCTTGTTTCTTTCCAGCCTTCGCACATCCTCCACATTCAATGCCCATGTCTCGCAACATCGTACTTCATACACAAGCATTATATAATCTGCCCTTCACTCAGAGATAAAATCCCTAGCTCCCTGAAATTTGTCCACCCAATTCTTATTCTGGCTACTATGCTTTCAGAACACCCACCCCCACCTCTAATATGGTCACTTAGATAACAAAAGCTATCAACTACTTCTAAAGAGCATTCCAAGGATTTGAAAGAATTTATTTTATGAGTGCTCTTACTGCTAACCACTCCTGTGCATCTGCTACAAACAAAGTCTTTCTTCTCTGTCAGCCAGCCTCTGATCCAACTGCACCTCTTGTGCACCTATAGTTTACATGAGTACACTGTATGGAATTCCTACCTACTCCTTTTCTGCAAATCAAGCATGGTCCCTTCCCAGATAGCATCAGAGTCCCGTCTTCTTTCCTGCTAACTAAAACTTTTGTCTTTGCTAGGTTTACTTTGAGGCCTCTCAATTCTAGGTTTTGCTTCCACGTTTGGAATTTCTGCTTTAATCCTTCAACAGATTCAGTTATGAGAACTAGGTCATCAGCATACAGCAGTTCCCTCTGTTCTGACTAGAGAACTATAATGAAAAGGAGGGAGCTGAGAACTGAGCCCTGATGGGTACCTACCCCTACTGCACACTAATGAACTCATTACTAACTCTCACATTGCTAATGGTATCTCTATACATGGCTTGCACAGTTCTCTCAAGCCATTCATCGACACCTAGTTTTCTTAGCAACCACCAGACTACAGAGCATAGTACTCTGTCAAAAGTACTGTAGTTTTTGCCTTCTCCAGATCAACAAATGCTTGATATAATGGCTTGCATTTAATTAAGAACTTCTCCTGTAGTTGTCACACAAGGAAGAAGGCATCAGTGGTACCTCATCTAACTCTATTTGTAATCAGTTGTGCTATAACATTTTCTGTTACTTTCATATCTTGGTCCATCAGTTTGATACCTCAGCAGTTGCTTCTTTCTAGAGCATCTTCTTTGCCCTTGTAGCAGTTGATGATGATGCTGCTACGCCAGTCATTGGGTATAACACTTTCCTATACTATCAGACTGACTATGCGAGTGACTAATGCTGCTCCTGCTGCACTAGATATTTTCATCATCATCCTGATGATCCAGCTGCTTTACATATCCTTAATCACACTTTCAATAATATAGCTGTCAACTACAATAGCTGATCCCTCTGTTGGGTCGCCCCTCCCTCTCCCCTCATTGCAGAACATTGACCAATGTCTTACTTTTAGCTTCTCACCTTGCTACATATACCTGGCATCTAGCTTATCTTCTAGCTACCTGATATAGTTCCTTGCTCCCCACCATTCTTCAAATGTTTCCAAGTCTATCTGTTAGCTTTTATGGCTCTACTTTACCATTCCACTACCATGTCAACTTCCATCTGGCTGGAACCTTGTTCTATCAACAAATCTGATCTGTGGTTCACAACAGGTTGTCTCGTAGAAACTCCCAGTTGTCCTCCATGTTATAAATCTCTATACCTGGAATATATACTTCCAGAACGTGGATATGTACAACAAAAATATGCTATAAGTCTCTATCGTCTCCTTGATTTGTCATATGTGTCAACTAGTACTTCTTCAAGCTTATGGCTGGCTAAGAAATCTTACAGTTTCAATAACTTCCTTCTCCAGATTGTCTTGTGTCTCTGAGTTTGTCTAGCTCTTATCCTGAGGTTGCTCATCACTAGTCTATGTTGAGTGATACATCCCTCATTTGTCTTAGTATTCACAACCAGTCGCCTATCCCATTTCCTGGTGAGTATGAAGTCTATCTGGTTTGCATGTGTGCCTGATTGGTATGTGATCAAGTGGCTGGCTGGTTTCCTGAAGTTAGTCTTGCAAATGGTAAGGTCATTTGCCTCAGACTTCCAGGAGCCTTGATTCCTCTTAATTCCTTGTACTATATCCACAACCTCCATGTACATCAGAGTAGCCATCATTGTGTTGCCTAGCACGTCTATTAAAGTCACCTGCCGTGATAACAAGGTCACTGTCACTGCAAGGCTACCTCATAGAAACGGTCCTTTTATTTTGCAAACTGTATTATCTACAACATTTACACCTCACAGAAAAAGCTTAGTAAAATAAAAAAGGCAAAACATTAAGCATAACGAAACCAATAATACTCATTTGTCCAAAATAAAGAAATAACAAAATATACAAACAATATATTCGATCTATCATGAATTATGCCAGTACTGCCTGACCTTACAATCTCTCTCCACATCCAATTACAAAGAACACAAACCAGCACACTTCTCATAATCACAGGCAGTACATAAACCACACCAACAGAACATTTACACAATGAAACAAAAATACTCAAAATTAAAGCCCACCTACAATTCCAAGAGGAGTAGTCTCTTTCACAATATGTTAAATCACCCTCAAATATCCAGACACATCCACAACAACCCCAGGACACAACTATAACACTATCCCTCCCATCCAATACTGAAAACATTAAAAAAAAAAACATATACACACCAAAATAGCTCTCAGTATCAATATAGCCTCACTGGCCCAAAATATTGTGCTGGTTAGCCTGAATATCCTGTAAACCAATGGCTTATTGACAAATTCCTTCTGGACTCAGGCATCTATGGCTCTCGAGAATTGACAGGAGGAAACTTGTAAGTAGTTTGGTAGTAGTGAGATTGAACCCTCTCACAGAGAATTTCATTAATTGGTGGAAGTGAAATTTAATGAAAATAGTAAAATATAAAATCATGCAGATAACTTACTGGTGGCACCAATTCCAACTCACGCTCCTTTGCTTCACGCAACAGCTGCTCCGCAGTGATCTGCACTGGGGCTGGCATTTTGTTTTTAACCTGAAATATAACCAAATGAATATTAGACATGTACTAGAATTCTCTGGAAGGTTTGTTTTGTTTTTTGCAAACACTTCTCAGATAACAACCATTTTATCAAATGCTACCATATTTACATTCTGCTGTTTTTATTAACATGTATTTCAAAGACATCTTTGGACACTTCACTGTTTTCTACAGCAAATCCTTGGCTTCAATTCTAACCTTGCCCTTCTCCTATCCACTACCTCCTACTAACAAATAAAACCTCATATTCTCTTCCTCTCCGTGGCACATTTTCCAACCCCTATCTTTGGATGCTTCTCCCTTTTCTCCAAGAAAACCTTGGTCTCAATTCCAACTTTGCTCTCCTCTTATCCACTACCGCTACCTAACACATAAAGCCTCACATTTTCTTCCTCTCCAAGACACAGTTTTCCACCCACTATGCTTGGTTTACTTCATTGTCCACATTATTTTCTATCCTAATGTACACCACTTCTGCCTAAAACCATTCATCTCTGTGCATCACTGCTAATGTATCTCATCCCCTAGACACCTGCACTAAAAACTTGGCTTAAGCAAACCAATGAGGGAGCCTCTACATGGTTTTTACTAAAGGATTAGGTTAAGTTAGGATTAGAATTAGATTAAGTTAGGGTTAGATTAGGGGTAGGATTAGGTTAGGTTTAGGGTTAGTAAAACAAAAAGTGGTTGTCGATAACAGGAAAGTACCAATTAATCTTAGCTCAAACTGCAGAGATCTACAGTGAATATTTAACTCTAGTTTCAAGTTAATTAGATGAAAATCAAACACCCTCCTAGGACGGTTGCTACTCAATCGCTAGTAACATTTCCAGACAATGTGGTAGTTATTCACCACAGCTAGATGAACAAGAGGGCATGTAAAATTAGGTTTCTTCCTGCAGCAGGTGGGGTGAAGATCAAAACATTATAGCAGACTCGGTTGATTTATAGCTTACTTCCTACTCTACGAGACTAATGCATAGCTATATATAATCAGTAATGTCGTAGTTTACGTTCGTAAATACAAGAGGGACAAAAAGAGCGTGGACCCTATATATATATATATATATATATATATATATATATATACCTCCCCGATACGTACTCTGTCATCCTAAATTCCTCGGATCTTTGAGCTGCTCTAGTTTATCAGGTATTCCCGTACTTATCCTTAGCACCAGCAATACTTCTTTACCTCACCAACATCTCCCAGGGATTTGTATTTCTCTCTTTGTTTGTTTCGGCAGCTTTATATACTAGATATCAATTGTTAAGGAACTCTCAGTAAACACTCTACACCATTCCACTCTCTCTTTCTCCCTCTTGTATTTTACGAACGTAAACTACATTACCATATAATTATATATATATAATATAATTCAAAGAAACTGTGCATGCATTGGTTCGTTCTCAAATTGTTTAATTAAATGATCTGTAAATAAAGTTTCAAATACCACGTGAATAGTTAAGTAGATCTAAGTAAATACAAGGTTATTTCCTAATTTGAACAGTGTTTAACAAATAATTTAGATATATATAGTTCAAAAACAAAATCTAAAAACATAAAATAGAAGTAAAACTTTACCTTTGCCACTTTGGGCATTTTGGTTTTGCCTCCAGGAGTAATTTCGGCCATGATTTCAAATTATGTGCAAACAGAAATGTGTCGTTCTTTAAGTGGAGTTGCTTGACTCTCCTTACGAAACAAGGGAGATCAACGGGCCGATAATATTTATCTACGGATGCTCATAAGTGAAACGTTCTAAAGAAGATTGATCACATAAAGGCAGTGAAGTGAAGTGGCTTCAACTTAGGATTGAACTTTTATTGAGGTCTTAGCTTTCTGGGAAGTTAACTCTTGTTCTACAATGCTTGTCCGGAAGGAAGAATATTTCTTGTTATGGCTTTCCAGAAGACATTAGTAGCAAAAATAAAATATCTTAAAACAATAATCAAAAGACATTGGATATTGAAAAAAAATATAGATTTTCATTTTGATTAGATATAGGTTTTTATGGGAAGGATTCAGCCAACTGAATCATCTTTAATATATTACTGGTACATATTATGTGAAGGCGCAAAGCCTAGTGGTTAGAGTGTTGGGCTCATAATTGTAAGGTCGTAGGTTCAATTCCAAGACCAAGCGACACACTGTGTCCTTGAGCAGGGCACTTCATTTCACGTTGTTTCAGCCTACTCAACTGAAAATGAGTAACAGCAGCAACTGAGGGTTAACCTTGCAATGGACTGGCATCTTGTTCAGGGAGAAGTCTTGTACACTCAGTTATTTAAACACCTCAGTAACCAGGGTAAGCCTAATGGGCCGATAGTGTTACCACACGTGGACTTTAATTTTTTTAATATATTTGTTCAACCCTAAAAGAATCCAAGGCAATGAAAGGCATCTCCATAGTAGCTCAATCTACTAGAAATAGCAGCCAAATCTCCCTCAAATTGCACCTTATTGACTTGAAAAGAGAGGGACACATTTTATAATATAGTCCTAGATATGCAATGCCAGAGAGAAGGATGGGATGGTCATGATTGGAATGCCTTCGATCATAAGTTTGCTCAGTGAGGCTAAACAACAATAACAATCCTAAAATTTTAACTCAGAGTCAAGCGGGATGAAACTACATGGTGTAGTGTACTTAATGTGATGACACTTTACTGTCTTGGCCATCTTCACTAACCTTAAATGAAGAATAATATTTACTCTTTTACTTGTTTCAGTCATTGGACTGCAGCCATGCTGGGCCCCATCAGATAAACCCCAGTATTTATTTTTTAAAGTCTGGTACTTATTCTATCGGTATCTTAGCTGAACTGCTGGGTTACAGGATATAAACAAACAAACACACACACCACACACATATATATATACAACGGGATTCTGCAGTTTCCATCTACCAAATTCACTCGCTAGGCATTAGTCGGCACCAAGGCTATAGTAGAAGACATTTGCCCAAGGTGCCACACAGTGGGACTGAACCCAAAACCACGTGGCTGTGAAGCAAACTCCTTAACCATGCCTGAGCCTATTTATAGAGAGAAGGCATGGGGTTTGGTACAAATATTTAAGAACCAGGTTAGATGCTTGATACTACATAGTTTGGCACCTCACTGTTCTCAGCTCAAACTCTACAAGCATCCACTTAACTTGTTTTCATTATAGAATAATAATAATAATAATCATAATTATTATTATTATTATTATTTCTAATATTGGCACAAGGCCAGAAATTTGGGGGGAGGGGAACAGTTGATTACATCAACCCCAGTACTTGACTGTTACTTTATTTTATTGACCCTGAAGGGATGAAAGGTAAAGTTGACCTCGGCGGTATTTGCACTCAGAACGTAAAAAGCCAGAATAAATACTGCAAAGCATTTTGTCTGACGCTCTAATGATTCTGCCAATCCAAATAATAAGTAGTAGTAGTAGTAGTAGTAGTAGTAAGGTGACTGGATTAATCAACAATATACAATATCCTTCTTCAAAAAAACAGGCCTTTGCATCATGGCAAACAATATAATATTTACAGAGTACTACAATGAGGGAGCTTCTATGTGGTCATACGGCCTGTTAGAAATAGCAGCCAAATTACCCCCAAACCACAACCTTCCATCTTAAAAAGGAAGGACACATTAGATAATGTAGTGCTGGATAGATTGTCTGAGAATAAGATTAGGTGTTCATGGTTGGCACGCTTTGATTACTGATCCGTTTAGTGAGAGCTGACCTGGGATAAATAATAACAGCTTTCATTCTATGATAAAAAAAAAAATTTGAATAGTAGTGTCATAAAGAAACACAAGATAAAGTTCAAACCACTCAAAGTTTGTATGAAATGTACAGATAATCAAAAGTATTGATAGCTGAGTCAATAAAGTATTGGACAAACAGCCAAGAGATCAGTGGTTCATATCCTTGGCAAACGTTAAATAAAGCATATCTCAACAACTCACTCAGATGATTCAATATTACATCTTATACAAGCATCTTTGCAAGAAACACAGTCATCATCATCAGCATCTTATGTCTGCTTTATATGCTGGCATGGGTTGGACGGGTGATTTCGGACTGAGCCAGTTATTATTCAGAATCACCACGCTCCTAAATGAGTCGGGGAACTACGTCTCACTCGCACATTTCATTTGGCTTGGTTTCTGCAGCTGGATGCCCTTCCTATGACCAACCACTTTTCTGAATATACTGGGTGCATTTTATCATGGCACCAGCACTAGAGAGGTTTTCGTGTCTGCAACACAACTAAAGAGTCCTCTCTACCCTACATTGTCTCTGTTTGATCGCCAACCACTTTACAGAGTGTACTGGGTGTATTTTATCGTGGCACTAGCACTTGAAAGGATGCCTTGTCTCCTACAAGGCTAAAGAGTCATCTCTACTCTACATAGTCTCTGTTCTTGAAGGCAAATGTGACCAAGAGTGTGAATAGAAGGGGAGTGATGTACAAGATGGTTGGAGGGAAAGTGTATGACCCTCTCGTACATCAGTCTTTGAATAAAATCATTCTCAACCATTTTTCTTTGTCATTTCACTTGTTTTCACAAAGGATGAAGTCAGACCAGGATTCCAGACAGGCCCAGTTGCCATTATCCTCAATGGTCTGATGTAGCCTGCATAAATTGGATTCAGCTCTACATCTTCATCATAGCAAAAATAGACATTATGAGAGTCGATCAGGAAATAAAAGAAAAAACAACAAAAATTGCTCATCATACATGGCATCTGGGTGTACATCTCCAAGTGTGGTGAAGTTAAAAGGACTTTTGCAGTTAGAAATATATAGTTTGATATCACATTGTGTAGAACTCGGTCAGTTGATAAGGATGCATAAGAACTGTCAAAGAAGAACAAGAAACAGAGAAAAGCTCCCAAACAGACAGAATACTTGATAAACTTTGCATTGTGGGTCATACATTACAAACAATATCTGACCAATTACAGCAGTCAAGTTTGTCAAACAACTAAACAATGAGGAAGATTCTGAAGCCAACAAGGAAGCTTCTATGTGGTTGCTAGACTTGCTAGAAATAGTAGCCAATTCTCCCTCAAATTACACCTTATTCATCATCATCATCATCGTTTTACGTCCGTTTTCCATGCTGGCATGGGTTGGACGGGTGATTTCGGCCCACATCGAT
>JAOPJM010519288.1:0-10715 GCA_027124095.1 Muusoctopus leioderma
CCTATATATATATATATGCACACACACACACACACACACACACACACACACACACACACACACACACACACACAACAGGCTTCTATATAGTTGCCATCTACCAAAATTCACTCACAGGGCATTACTTGACCTGAGGCTAAAGTAGAAGACACTTACCCAAGATGTCATACAGTGTGATTGAACTAGGCCAGACTAGAGTGGTGGGGCCAGCAGGACCAGTTGGCCTGGGCCTACAATTTTTAAAGGGGCCTACTCACCCTATTATTATTGTTATTATTCGTGACATTTCTCAGGATACTAGTATCATGACTAGGTTTATGGTTATAGAGATCTTTGCAATACTCAGACCATCTTCTGATAACAGCAGTCTTGTCTAATTCTTCCTCAATTACAGTAGTGATGGGTTGCTTCCTTTTCATTAGTATTTTCATCGTCTCAAAAGCAGTCTTGCTGTTGTCCTTCTTTATCCCAGCTTCGATGTTAGCACACTGCTCCGTTATCCACTTTTCCCTAGCTTCCTTCATTTTCTTTCTGATCTTCTTATTCATGGTGCTGTATTGCTGATCTGTTAAGTTGATCTTCTTCAGGTCCCGTCTTTTATCACATAGGATGTCATCAGTGACCCATGGTTTGGTTTTCTTTCTTCTTTTCCCTGGCACCTCTAAAGCTGAATCATAGAGTGCTTCCATTAGGGAGTTGATATCTTCTTCTAGTAAGTTAAGGGCTGTAAATTTACCACCCACTTTGGCCTCAAATACTACTATCGGTTTTGATGAAAGCGGGGATGTATCCCTGCACAGTATAATCCTGTTAACTCTCCATCTATCTACTACTCTGATTTGTCCACATTGAATCTTATACATAGTGTTCTCTGCTTATACATCTTTTTCAGCTTGATCTTGAATGTCATCAATACCATATTGTGGTCACTGTCGACATACACACCAGGAACGGTCCTGGTCTTGGCCTTATTAATACTGGACTTGAATTTTCGGGGTGCAAGGATGAAGTCAATCTGGTTATGAATCTCACCATTTGGTGCATGTCACGTTGTTCTCTAGGAGATCTTGTATGGGAACAGTGTGTTGGCTAGGGTAAGCTTGTGGCTGCTAGCAAATTCTGAGTCACAGTCCACGATCATTTGTTTCACAAATCCCAAAACACTCCACTGTCCCTGACCACTGGTCATATGCATCCATGCCTACTTTGGCATTCCAGTCTCCTAAGACGATGAGAACGTTTTGCTTTTAAACTGTCTTGATGATCTTCTCCTCATAAAAATCTTCAACTGCATTATCATCATATTCAAGTGCTGGAGCATACACTTGGACAATAATGTCCTGCAGTCTTGCACCAATTTGTATGGTGATGAGCCTGCTGGATACTGGTGTGCAGCTGATGACTGAGTTTATTCTGTTCTTGTTGATGATGAATCTCACTCCATGTTGGTGCTTGGTGTCATCTTCGCTGTACCATAATTTGTGGCCATCATCTATAGTCATTTCTCCAAATCCAGTCTATCTGATCTCAGCCAGCCCTAAGATGTCCCATGTGTATTTTTCAAGTTAATGAGTAAGTTCTTTCAACCTTCCACAAGTATACAGGGTGTGGACGTTCCATGTCGCCAAAACAGTGTTTTCTTTGGAGAGGTTGATAGCTGTCGATGTCAGAGTCATTTTCTTGTCCCTCCAGTAATATATTGGTTGCCTCCATCCTGGAAACTGGCAGTGCAGAGTGTGGCTGTTGGTTTTTCTAGACCTCAATTGATCCGGCATGTTATTTGTTGACTGTGTGTCCATCATAGAATTTCAGTGAGCTGGGGAAATGCTTGGTGGCGCCCATCTCCTCTCCAAGCATTCTAGCCCCTCACTAGGTTTAGCCTGCTACCAGAAGCAGAGTGTGGCTGAGAAAGGTCTCGGAGTCAGAAGTGAGAGCTCTATAAAGGAAATAAAAGCAAGAATTCACTTAGCCTTTTCTACCATGACAAAGTTGAAGGTCATATGCCATGAAGCTCAAACTGCACAAGTCCCTGGTGACATTGATCTTTCTGTATGGATGTGAAAACTGGACACTTATAGACAATGTAGCGGTTGCCTCCCTTGGCAGAGTGAGCGAAGACAGGAGTTGTCTCTCGGTGTTGGACTCAGGTGACCGGAAGTTAAGCCTCAGCCTCGTTCTGGTTGAAGACGGCTTGTACTTCCGCTCTCAGTCTGAAATCTCTCTCTTGAATTGCTGAACGACAGCTGAACGGACGTGCAAATAACTCGTCCCAACGATTCGAGCAAACGACTTCTACGAAGAACGACTACTACCAACGGCAACCGCTAAGTGACCTCTACCTCAGACACCACGACGAATATAATAAATATTGATAAATATGTATTTTGATCGTTCACTGGTTTTATTGTAAGGTAACCTCTATTTATATGTATTGCATACACCTTGGAACAGTATACGAACTTAGCCACTCGTAACAGCTATTATTCTCTCAAAACACCTACCTCTACTTCTCATTAAGTCGCCTAGGTAACAGCAGTTATCAACTACTTCTACAGAGCCCTCTGAACATTTGAAAGTATTTATTTCACAGGTGCTCTTACTACTAACTACTATGCATCTGCTATATATGAAGTCTTCCTTCTCTGTCAGTCTGCCTGTGATCCCACTACACCTCTTGTGCACCCATAGTTTACACTGGGTTCACCATATAGAATTTCTTCCTACTCCTTTTCTGCATATTGGGAATGGCCACTTTTCAGATGGCAGTAGAGTCCTGTCTTCTTTCCTGCTAACTAAAAATGTTATCTTCCCTAGGTTTACTTTGAGTTCTTTTGATTCTAAATTTTACTTCTACATTTGGAATATCTTCTCTAAATCTTTTACAGATTTAGCTAGGTATTCGACATACAGGAGTTTTTGCAGACAACCGGTCTTAAATTCCTCTGCTTTGGCCAGAGAACTTAATAAACAGTAGAGAGCTGAGAATGGAGCCCTGCCGGACACCAAGCCACACACTAAATTCCTTACTGAACTCATTGTCAACTCTCACCTTGCTGATGGCATATCTGTACATGGCTTGCACAGATCTCACAAGTCATTCATCTACACTTAGTTTCCTTAGCAACCACCAAACTACAGGGCATGGTACCCTGTCAAAGGTCTTTTCCAGATCAACAAATGCTAGGTATAATGGCTTGCTCCATGTTAAGAACTCCTGTAGTTGCCTTACAAGGAATAGGGCATCAGTGGTATTCAGTCCTGGCACAAACCCGAACTGCATCTCATCTAAGATAATTCTCTTCCTAATAAGTTGTGCCATAACACTTTCTGTTACTTTCATAACTTGGTCGATTAGTTTGATGCCTCTGTAGTTGCTTCTTTCTGGAGCATCTTCTTTGCCTTTGTAGCAGTTGTTGATGATGATACTGTGATGCCAGTCATTGGTTATAACACCGCCCTGTATTAACTGTTTGCTAGGGTAATTGATAACGAAGAGTCGGTGGTGGCATTCCAAGTCACAAATGGTGTTAACGTTGGGTGCTAATACCTGCACTTTTCAGCATGATGTTTGCAGCCATACTGACTGATGTATTGCAGGACAGGCAGGATAGCTTTGTTATACGCTATCACACTGATGGCAGGCTCCTTAACCTGGGAAGACTCTGGGCCGAAACCAAGGTGAATGAGGACACGGTGTGCGAGTTCCTGTTTGTGGATGACTGTGCTCTTAATTTAGGCTCAGAGTCTGAGATGCAGCAGTACATGAACAGGTTCTCCTCTACCTGTAATGACTTTGGCCTCACCATCAGCACAAGAAAACTGAAGTCATGTACCAGCCAGCCTCACACAAGGAATATGTGGCACCTGCAATCACAGTCAGGGATCAGATTCAACTGACCATTCACATACCTTGGCAATACGCTCTCAAGAATTGGCTACATCAACGATGAAGTCAACAGTACAGTTACCAAGGCTACCATCACCTTCAGTAGACTTTGCAAGAATGTCTGGGCAAGGGTTGTCGCAACCTTGAAACCAAGTTGAAGATCTAGAGGGTCATTGTTCTGCCAATTTTGCTGTAGACCAGTGAGACATAGACTGTTTACAGCAGGCACACTAAGAAACTTAATAGATTCCACCTGAACTGCCTGTGCAAAATGCTGCCGATTCATTAACAGGACAAGTTCCCAACACTGAGTTCCTCAATCATGCAGTGTTGTCCAGTATACAATATTTCCTATTTGGAGCTCATCTGTGCTAGTACAGTCACATTGCCAGAATGGATGATGAATGACTTCTGAAATGTCTTTCAATAGTAAGTTGGTAGGGTGGAAACACTCAGTTGGTTGACACACAAACCCCACAAGGATATTCTCAAGGCCTCCTTAAAGGACTTCAGCATTAATCCAGAGTCATGGGAGATCCTTGTTGCTGAGAGATCAACCTGGCACTGCATCATAAAGAAAGGTGTCATAGCATCTGAGCAGACCAGGAGCAAACAGGCTGTGCAGAAGAGGGAGCTAAAGCTGCCAGTGCATAACCAAAAAAATAAAAAGACTTGTCAGCCACTCCTAGACACATCCATGAGTGATGTCATGGCTATAATCCATATGGATGGATGAACAAGTATATGTATTTTTGGCCTAATCGACCATATAACAGTTGTATGTCAGCAACCTCAACCCAATTAAATGATTGCTAAAAGGATCGAAATTGTGGGTTTTCATTTAGAGAGTACAAAAAAGTATTTGTTAAAAATGAGAACAATAGTCTCTCTAAATATGAAGAGACAGAAGAAAAACATTGCTGAAGAAAAAGAACAAATGGATAGCATACAAAAATTATGGGCAAGTAATTAATTCATTAAATGGTATGTGACCTGTCAAAGTGTAGATTAGATCTCCTTGCTGATTATGGGTAAAAAGGGAAAGAGTAAGATTAAGACTAAAATTCAATAACTTACATAATTTATATGTGCGTTTCTCACTCCGTTATCTCTAACTTCCAATTCCAGAAGACTTGGTTATGACCACTAGATTAACTAGAATAAATAAATAAATAAATATAAATAAAAATAAGGTGGATTGGCAGTATTATTAGAGTGTTGGACAAAATTCCTGCAGTATTAGTTACAGCCTTTTACATTCTGAGTTCAAATCTTGCTGAAGTCAACTTTGCCTTTCATCCTTCCGAGGTCGATAAAATAAAGTACCAGCCAAGTAATGGGGGCGATTCCTATAATGCATCCTAGATGTGAATGGAATTATAATAGAAGATGAACCAACAGCAACACTGGAAATTTGGTTTAATCATATGAACAGTGAATACATGTGAGCATGTTTGTATTATCTGCATTCTCTCCACTTGTCTTCAGATGATATTCCTAAGTTAGGCCAAGGATTGAACCTGAATACTTTATTTCAAAAAAGCAAAATACTATGTCAGCAACACATCCCAGGAAATTAGTCCAAAATACATACATCAGTATAAAGTCATCTCAAACAAATACAGACAATTATCAATACAGACCGACATAGCAACAATATGGTGATAAATGCTTAAGTACTTTAAGAGGACAACACTCTTAGAAAAATGAACCAGCATGGGAACCTCTACATGGTTGCTCAACCTACAAGGAATAGCAGCTAAATCTCTCTCAAATTACTCTCTTGTAATTAAAATATGGTAAATTGCTTGAAGCATTCTTAAGTAAACACAATATGATTCATATATAGTTCAAAAGCCAAAACAATGTTTATAAAGGAATTAAAGACATTTTATTCAAAAATTTCTTTCACAAAGAAATTTATCTGCTACCTCTACTGCTCCCCACCATGATAATCTCATATCCTGCATTGAAGATATCTATCTTACCTCGCCTTTCTCTAAAGTCATCGTCCTTGGTGACTTCAATGTACACAAATGCTCCTGGAACTTGCACTGCTCCCACACCAATGCTGCTAGCGAGAGGCCTTTCTGAACTATCTGCCACCAGTTAGTAACCATACCTGCCTGTATCGTTGACAGTTACACTGACACATCAAATTACCTTGATCTCTCTCCCACCCCCAAACCTGGCCATTACCCAGTCATCACCGTTTCTGCATCCATTGGATCATCTGACCACTACTTAATCAAAGCAACACTCTTTGTATTTTCCTACCACACAACAATCCCCACCACTTAGCACCTGTCTTGGAGGAAAGGGAGAGGCATTATCCACCACCATAATGCTTGCAAAACAAACACCAGAAAAGTAGTCTTCAGGTCCCTTACCAAGAGGGGCTTTATCAATATTCCAGAATCTTCTTACCCACCACTCCTTAACCAAGGCAGCTCTGTTAGTAGCACACCCACTAAAACATCCTCCACATTTGCTGCAGGCTGCGCCTATAACTCCCATGAACAAAACCCTCTTTCTCCATGCCCCCACCAGTCACACCACTACATACAGACAGTAGCAATGTAGGAAAACCTTTTTGATCACTCCAACCCAACAAAATGACTGGTCCAGATGGGTCTCTTTCATCAGTTTCAAATAGTGCACTCTGGAGCTAGCTCCTATCTTCGCCACACTCTTCCGTCTCCCTCACTCTCTCCAGGAATGTATTTGGAAACACACCACAGACTCTTCCATTCGCAACATTCCAAAAGTGATGGAAACAATTGTTAAAAAGCACCTTTCTCATCACTTTGAGTCTCTATCTCCTCAGTGACTGCCAGTATAGCTTCTGTAGTTATATCTAAGACTTGCTTTCCTGTGTCACTCACTAGTGGCTCTTGCCATTGAGAACTTTGGATAAATCCAAGTTGTTGCACTTGACACCACCAGCAAAGACTTTGATCCTCTCCTAGTAAGTTGCCCACCTATGGTTTCCAGTCTATATACTCTGGTGTACCCCAAGGTTTGACAAAATTTCCTATATTCTCCCTTCTGTACATTAACAACCTATTTGTTGTCACTCCTAACAACACACACTCCTATGCAGATAATACCACTACTCACTCCTCTCCAACCTTTCTCATACAGATGTCATACACACATGACATAAACACACCTCAGGCCATTCAAAGAGCCTCTATATAGCAGGCAAATTTCTTTCAAATAAAACCCTACCATCTTAAAACAGGAAGGACACATTGGATAATATAGTTCTAGACACACTATGTCTAAAAAAGTATGGGTTGGTCACGACTGAAACGACTTTGATTATAGGTCTGCTTGATCAGGACTAAACAACAACAACAACAACGTAAACATCTCACTAGACCTCACAATCTCTGATTATCTCACCTGGTAACCCCACATATATAAAACATTACCCAAATGTCATCAGTAGGATTCTTCTTTAAGACCAAGAAATAATTCAGCCCGATCAGTTACTGACTCTCCTACAAAGCTCAAGTGTGACCCATGTACTGTTCACATATATGAGACAGTGCTACACACACAAACAAAAGAAGGCCATTTGGCTGAGTGGCAAACATTCACTCACCAAGACACTTCAACTACTAGTTCACAAACGTACTGTTTCTTCTCTCTGTCTCTTCTAACACTACTATAATGACCAATGCCACTCTATAATGACCAATGCCACTCTGAACTAACTATCTTAACCCAGACCCACCTACTTGCGGTCACTTTTACTGTATCACCTGCCAGACACTGCACTAAGACTTTTGCCCTGTCCTTCATTCCTAGAACTGCGTCACACTGGAATTCCCCCACCCCATCCACGTTTTTTCTGCAGATATTGACATACAAATGTTTAAGCTGATCATCAACCCCAATCTAACTAGTCTCAGGGGGTTTGCAAATGTTATAGGCATTGCCCCACCTCTGCTAACTAATTTATAAAAGAACATTATGAAAACAATATCACAGAGAAACGAGCTGTAACAATATGCAACACAAAAGGAAGTCATTATGAAATATGCCAAACTGTAAACACTGTTGGAATTAAACAATAAAAGTCATGCAACTCACACTAGTAGTTAGGCACTGGTTGAAGTGGTCTGATGAAGATCGTCTTTAATTCATGTTTAGGGGGGGGGGTAATTGTTGTTTTTTATTATTAGCTTTCCTATAAGGGCGGTGAATTGGCAGAATCATTAGAGTGTTGGACAAATGCCTTGCAGTATTTATTCTGGCTTTTTATGTTCTGAGTTAAAATCCCACCGAGGTCAACTTTGCCTTTCATCCTTCTATGGTCAATAAAATAAAATACCAGTCAAGTACTGGGGTCAATATAATCAACTGTTTCTCCCCATCCCAAATTTCTGACTTCGAGCCTATGTTAGAAATTATAATTAGTTTTCCTATTAGTGCGGTAGATTGGCCAAATCGCTAGAGCATGGGACAAAATGCCTTGTGGTATCTAGTTACCGCCCCTTATGTTCTGAGTTCAAATCCCACCAAGGTCGACTTTGCATTTCATCCTTCCAGATTCATTAAAATATGTACCAGTCAAGTACTGGGTTGATATAATCAACTGTTCCCTCTCAACAAATTTCTAGCTTTGTGCCTATGTTAGAAATTATTATTAGTTTTTCTATAAGATTGTAGTTTTGTAAAGGACTCTAAGTGTCCATTGATTCTAAAACCAGTATGAAACCAATGTCTAAATGTCTGAGCTAAGTTGTTGTCAATAAGATTATAATTTTCTCAGACTATTAACCTCAAATTTTTAGACAAAATATTTTTTTACAATATTTATATTACATTCTTGTCAAAACGTAGTGTAGTCGTAAATATTGTACACAAAATCTTTCATCTCAAAAACCCGGGGTTAATAATCCCCCAAATTATAATCTTACCATAGATCCAATCATTTATTTTGGGTATAGCTGATTTCTTTATAGATCTAGAAGTATTTGACACTGGCAGATAAAACTGATATATAATGATCACAGATATAATTACTGACAACCTTTTTCTAGAAAAAATGTTGATGTTTCATCCTCTGTAAACTTGAGTTGTAAATCTAACAGAGAATAAATCAGGGGATCAACATCAAATGTTATGTGACTATTAGTATTGTCAAATAACTGGGATATATCTAAAAGTCTTGAGAAATAAAAAAAAATTTTTTTAGTCACAACAAAGTAGTTAAACCCAGCACACCCCACCAATGACAGTGCAATTACAGAATCCCCAATAACTGTCCTCTGAACAATAGGTGCCTCGAGAAGGAACTGGTATACATAACTGACATAGATAGCACATTAAGAAGATATATTGGCCTGACAGGAAATACTTTTAAGGAACGATACCTGCAGCATGCTGTCTCATTCAGAAACAGACAAACATCCAACCCAACGTCATTATCCAAATTCATCTGCAGCCTGAAGGACTGCGGTGTAATGAATCCACCAATCAGCTGGAGCATCGTATCCAAAGCGGATAAGTATAATGGACATGGGAGCAAATGTAACCTTTGTATCACGGAAAAATTGAAGATTCTAACTTTTCCAGGGAACATCCTCAATAAAATGGATGAAACATTCTCCCCTTGCCCACACACAAATCACTTCAAATTACAAACTTTCAAACCCACCCCCCATCCCAATCCAACAACAAATTCAACCAGGATAAAGCCCCAATAACCACTGCCCCCCCCCTACCACCAAACCCCATGCTCTGCCCTTCCTCGCCTCATACAACATACACTACTCCACAAAATACCATAGCATATATACCATCCCCACACTTCACACACATATAATACACACTACCCTACAATAAACACGCCACATCTATCCACTAGTACAACATAGCACATCATGAGTAACATACCAACATATTATTCATACACACCCAAAGACAACACAACCTGTACAATGCCGCATGGAAACCCACTAGGGACCCCACCACTAACTCCGGGGAACAGGCAACCCTATTGTGTACACTTCCCACACTATACAGAACTGTACACCAAGTGAGTAGCTGCAATACTGCAACTATCCTGCCATGGCTCCAACAGCAGCCTTGCAACTATGACCATGCAACTATGACCAAATATGCAACCCCCAGTAACACTCCTATTTCAGTCAGAACCTATTACCCTGAATACTGTCGCAACTGTAACTGGACAACTACCCCTATACATTACACCCACCACAGACAGTTAGCAACATCCACACACCAATCGAATACCCCCACTGCCTTGGTATGGAGTGCTAACCCAGGCTACTACACAAATAAACCTAGGAATTTACATGCTCAGCCAATATTTGAATGCATGCCTGCACCACAGTAGTGATACATTCCGTATCACTAAGGATATATGACAGGGGTAATGATATCCATCAATCAGCAACGATCATTCCTGGAAATGCAAACATTTAATATATTCAATTGCTAGCCGTGGCCCATATTGTTACCTGAAAAAACTCATATTAAAAAACCCTAAACAAACCACAAACGCCCATACAACATAGGGCAAAGAACGAAATCTGGCCACTGCAGTTGACAGACACAATTCTCACATCATTCCAAGGTAGACACTCATCTAGTCACTGACTGCGTCTGCAGAATACATTATTTTATTTTAATTTAACCAAGTGTTCGTTCACCTTTACAGACTTATTAGATTGCCTGCTGGAGATGACATAGGTGTTGATATATGCCGATCCATATATTAGATTGCCTGCTGGAGATGACATAGGTGTTGATATATGCCGATCCATATATTAGATTGCCTGCTGGAGATGAC
>JAOPJM010519307.1:0-10714 GCA_027124095.1 Muusoctopus leioderma
TAGGGGTCGTGGTGGTGGCGTCGGTGGTGTCGTTGTGGTGGTGTAGTGGTGGTGTGATATTTGTATGTATATATATATATATATACATATATATATATATATACATACATACATACATACATCATTCATACGGTGGTGGTGGTGGTGTAGTGGTCGTGGTGGTGGTGTCGTGGTGGTGGTGGTGGTGGTGTAGTGATGGTGTGGTGGTGTGGTGGTGGTGGCGGCGTTGGTGGTGGTGGTGGTGGTGTAGTGGTGTTGGTGGTCGTGTAGTGGTGGTGTTGTGGTGTAGTGGTGGTGTAGTGGTGGTGGTGGTGGTGTAGTGGTGGCGGCGTCGGTGGTGGTGTAGTGGTTGTGGTGGTGTGGTGGTGGTGGTGTGGTGGTGGTGTAGTGGTGGTGGTGCTGCAGTAGTGGTGGTTTGTCGTGGTGGTGGTGTAGTGGTGGTGGTGTAGTGGTGGTGTAGTGGTGGTGGTGGTGTTGTAGTGGTGGTGTAGTGGTTGTGGTGTAGTTGTGGTGGTGTAGTGGTTGTGGTGGTGGTGTTGGTGGTGGTGTAGTGGTCGTGGTGGTGCTGTAGTGGTGGTGGTGTTGGTGGTGGTGTTGTAGTGGTGGTGGTGTAGTGGTGGTGTAGTGGTGGTGGCAGCGTCGGTGGTGGTGGTGGTGTAGTGGTGGTGGTGTTGTGGTGGTGGTGGTGGTGTAGTGGTGGTGGTGTAGTGGTAGTGGTGGTGGTGGTGTAGTGGTTGTGGTGGTGGTGTAATATATGTATATATATATATATATACATATATATATATATATACATACATACATTCATACATACCTACAAACATACATACATACATACATACATACCATAAATACCATACATACCATACATACATACATTCATACATGTATATATATATATATGTGCCAACATTTTTGTTACTTTCTTAAAATACCCGGGCAACGCCGGGTACCTCTGCTAGTATATTATAAGGAAAGGAAACTTGTTACTACACATAGTCTCTAAGTGTGTGAACATTTGCTACTTTAGATATCGGGGTCGTTGTAGTAATAACATTTCTCACTTGGCGAATAACATTCTATGCTTTTTTTTCCATTTTCTTCTTTTTAATCTTTGTACAAGACTAAGCGAAGAAAACTTTAGCCGAGGAATAACTAGAAGTTATTGAAATGTAAAATTATTTTTTTAACTTTTTAAAAAGAAAGAAATATATATTTAGAGAAACATTTTCACCCTTTTAACTCATGGAAGGATAATTTTTCAAGTATATGAGAGCAGAATCCTTATAATCAAAGTGTAACGTAAAGTATTTATTGAAAGTAATGTGACTATAAAGATAAAGAGGAAAATACATACGAATGTTGTAGGCTGATACACAGATCTTGAAGTTAGAATTTGACGTCATATGAAAGACTAAATGATAAACTATACCAGGTTGTGTTTATGTTAAGGTGTTTGTTTAAAGGAAATAGAGCACGCAGAGTAAACAGTTCAACGGAAAAAGAAGTAACCCTCAGGAGAAGTGAAATAATTATGTTAAATTCAAGCATCTTGAAGTAGAGGTGAATCCCCTGTGAACCTAGTTTTACGAAACCAACTTCCATTTCCGGTTGAAGTCAATTGATAATTTCTATGTTCACGTCAGAAAGGCGTGAACGCCACAATTTTATATTTTCCCCTTCTCATTATTACATACCTATTGCGAGTGAGTGCAGTAGTCTTGAATCCTACGCCGATCTCTTCCAAAGAGAAAGAGTGAGAGAGAGAGAGAGAGAGAGAAAAGAGAGAGAGAAGAAATTTACCCTAGTACTTGACTAGTACTTTATTTTATCGACTCCTCAGGGACGAAAGGCAAAGTTTACCTCGGCAGGATTTGAACTCAGAGCGCAGAGAGCCGGAACGAATAACGCAAAGCATTCTGCTTGACGCTTAAACGACTCTGCCAATTCACCGCCTTTTGTTTTAAGCCAGAATGACTAAAAAAGAAAAGAAAGATCACTGTCATAGAATCTCTCTCTCTCTCACTAAGTTTATGCTCTTGTGTCTAAATCAATATCTGAGAGTAGAATACATACGGATACTTTCATTTTCTATTGACATAAAACATAAATACGAAATCTTCTGTTGTCCTTTTTAATATTTTAAGATATGTTACTTAGTAAAAGCAACAGGAATTTTTAATTAATTTCCTATACAGTAAATATTCTCCTATCACTACAACAAATGCCTTCTAACACAATCTCTATTTTACATTATCGGTGGTTGCTAACTGTTGTACTATTAACTGCACTTCTGATTATACTAATCCTTATCTAAGATATAAATTACCCGTGACAATTACTCAAAACATATATTTTAATAGCTTAGTCAGAAGAGCAAGGACAGCGTCCATGGCACTTTTCAGGACTACTGAGAGTGGTGGAAGGAACGGAGGAAGTTATCTTCAAGGTGGAGATTTTCGTTCGAATGCTTCCAACAGAGTGGACTCTGCTAAAGGCACCCACGGGTTACATGGTGGTGTTAAATTGCATGACGGGTTAAATCTACCACTCAAGTGTACCATACTAAATAAAGAAGTATATATTATACTAACAAAATATATTATATTCAGAAAATAGATTTCTACCAGGTAAGAAAAAGTAAACTCAATAAAATATAAAAAACATAACACCATCATAACAACAACTTGCAACCCCGATGACGCACGGGTAATATAAAAATATACTGAAGACAAAATACCTGTATATTAGGATAAGGTACTTAAGTATTGATAAGATATATAAAGATATATATTTAATAATTCCATACACTAGTGCAGTAAATAGAGTCAATTATTCGACCTGTCATGACCAGAATTATCCATCAAAGGATGATTTTGTGTAGAGGAATAAGGATGTTACGTGTATGCCTTCACCAAAGGCATTGCTATGAGTGAGAATAGAACCATGGTTAAATACTAAGCTCGCTGGGAGTTTACAACCTACGTTACTGCACTCTGGCACTAGCCACCCCATAGTTACTATTCCTAAAGAACAGAACACATAACTGTCTAGATAAGCAGTATATATCATTCTCAAATCCCTAAAACAGAAATAGTCACAAAACAGAGTAAATATTTAAATCTAGAATAAACAGTTGGTGTTACGTGTATATAAGAACAAAATAAGACCACTGATAAGCGAAACAACAAATAAACACAATAGAATCTGAAAATATCTGCAACAATTTATCCAAATCGATTTTTTTTCTTTTCTTGTTCTTAAAGACGAGCGAAAATACGGAGACATATGGTCAGTACCGGATAGGAAAACCACTCCAGAAAACGGAGAAAATATATATGCAATGTATTTCACACTGCACTGAAACAAAACAAAATCCAAACAAATCTCCATTTGTAGACATAGCTATAAATTCCTTCAAGTGAATTAAAAAACAAACACTATTGAATCACTGCTGACGTTACATAATATTTGATACGATGTCCGCGGTTCGCGGCTAATAAATATCGTTTTATTCATTTGGATTAAGATCCATCCGGATACCAGTGTGAGACAATAGAATGGATTTAATAGTATAGTTGTTATACATACATACATACATACATACATACATATATACATATATACATATATACATATATACATACATTGTGGCTGTCGACTCGCTATTGAGTATGACCACCTTTTAGCTCCCTTCCCCTTTCCTTTAACATGTAGTGCCTCTTTGTCATGGGCTCTCTCGATGACGGAGACATACACCAGTATGGCAAGACCAAAACTCAACCTAAACACTGACGACACATCAACGGAAGACGTAACCGTGTGGGCGGCCGCAGAATCGAGACTACTCCTGCTTATACTATTCCTACAGTGTGCCATCACAAGGGAGAAAACTACGAAAGTGGCGGTATTTCAGTGTCACGGACACGCGTGATACTCCGGCTGCTGCAAAAAAGGCCCACCGTCTGTTTGTTCTAAGATGCTCGAGTCTTAACTTGTGCTGGAAAAAACAAATGCGTCGCAAAAAATACCAACACATCAAATTTTTTAGTGAAAAACGCTTGTGCGACACGAATACCACTCCCTAACTGTTTGAAGGCGTTAAATAACAAAAAGCAAAAAAAAAGCAAGATGGTCAGAGACTACAAACACCGCAAGTTTTAGGAATGTCCTTCTCTCATGTGCATTTACATACACATGTAAATACACATGTAAATGCTTATATACACACTACTGGATGGCCGATGACACTCCTGAGCTCTGACAGGTCTTGTTTTCACCCCGCAGGATGTCTAACTATCACACTCCTCACAAAGCAGGCTTGGTGGGGGTGCCGGTTTAATCGCTAACGATCCGACCACGCAACAGGTTGTACTGGGTTACATGCAACCAGAAGCCAAGATCTGACATACATACATACATACATACATACATACATACATACATACATACGTACGAACGTACGTACGTACATACATACATACGTACGAACGTACGTACGTACGTACATACATACATACATACATACATACATACATACATACATACATACATACATACACAGTCCTATAGCTATATCAATTTTACAAAAAGGCTAGGAAGAACCCTTGATCGGTTATATGAAGCGGATGAAGAGCTACTAGGATGTAAAATATTCCAACTACTTATCTTTCAGTGCGAAGCAATTGCGCCTGCAATCTACTTTCGTTGAGAAGAAATATGCTATTTCCACAAGCAAAATCGAACATCAGAAATGCACAGTAAATAAGAGTATCAGCAACCCAGTAGATTCTGCTTTCGAGAAAATTTGCTAAAGACACGAACCACGATCAAAACAAAACTGATAACACGCAGCAAGATTTGAGGCGAACTGCACTGTTGACATAAATAGACCACTAAACAAAAGAACGGTTTATGACGCGAGTCTATAGAAAACCTAATATAGATCGATGTGTCTGTAATCAATTCATTTTCTAAAGAACACCTGGCACAGATTGAAGGTCACAGTTTTTAGACATTAAATTTCCTACTGTATTGTGTTGCAATTACCCTTCACCAACAGATGGGAGTAACAGAGATTGGTCAAAATGATAGCACACAACCAAAATGGATTACCTCTCCCCAAAAGAACATCAACAGACTACGGAAAAGACATCGGGCAATTGTATACTATCATAAATGCAAAGTGAATAATGAATTCACGAACTACTAGCTTCGAATTTATGATAAACTATGCAAAATCTGCCGTCGAGAGACACTCACAGGTAAACTAATTGCCCTTAAACACGAACTACGAGTGGTTAGTCAAAAGCTTTTTTATCGTAAAATATTACAAGAACGTAACACTATTAACTGCAAGTTTGCTTTAAACCCACAGACTGCATATCGCAGCATGAAGGGCTATATCATCAAGGTTGTAAAAGCTTCTCCCCGGGATGATCTGGAGTCATTGTCGGTTGGGGATCTGGAATGTAAATAAACAGTACAACTGCGCTGCTGTATGGTTAAATGAACCACGGTGCGAGTACTGTACAAACGTTTTCCCTAAAGAATGACTTCCCAGTGAAACTCTTCTGACATTTGTGGCAAAACTACCGAATGGAAAATCACCTGGGAGAGACCTGATAGTCGGTTATTGGTATAGGAAGCTTACGTTCTATAGGGAAGCTCTCGTCAACCAGTAACAAAAACAACAACAAAACTGGACGCTGAACTTCATGTGCCAGACTGGTTGATAGTTGCAACGGACAACACCCGTGCCTAAGAATCAAAAGACACGTGGCAAAATACTACAGGACCATAGCTTGCTTAAATGCTACGTATAAACTGTAAACAGGTTGTTTGAATATGTTTCTCCAAGGTCACTGCGAAACAAATGATGTGGTGACTGATGAGGAGACAGGAGGAAAGAAAGAGGTCTGTCGTTGTGTCGAACAGCTCTTCATCAACAAAGCTGTCCTTAAAGGCAGCATCGCCGAAGTCTACTGACTGTATGGCTAGACTATAAAACAGTGTTTGACTGTTTCTCACTCATGGATACTAGAGTCACTACGGCTTTCCAAGGTTCCATCTGTTGTAGTCGATGCCATTAAAAGATTAACAACGTAGTCTACACAGCTATCACTATGAACTGAAGCATCTACTTCATTCACAAACAGAATTAGGTTATCGATGAGAATATTCTAGGGTGACATATTGTCTGTAATGCTGATAGCCCTAGCAGTGTACCTCTTGTGAGCCCTGTAGAAGAAATACTAAGGCTACATGTTATCACATATAAAAACCCAAACCAGTGAAGGAATCTCTACGCGACCGCTCGACCTGCTAGAAATAGAAGCTAACTCTCGCTAAAACACCATCCTACAATCTTAAAAAATGAAGTATATATTGGAACAATGTAGTCCTAGATATACAAAAAGACAGGAAGGTCACGACTGGAACGTCTTTGACAATAAATCTTCTCGAGAATATCCCATATATATATATATATATATATATATATAAATATTTCTTTTGGGGGGAAGGGGTCGCTATTGCGACCATCTAGGTTATTGATGTTGTTTATCCCCATGTCAGACCTGATTGAGCTGATCTATGATCAAAGGCGTTCCAGTTATGATCATTTCGTCTTTCTCTTAGGCAATGTTTATCTTGGACTGCATTATCCAAAATATAACTCTATTTTTATGACTTTAGGGATGTAATTTGAACGAAATTTGTCTACCAGTTTTAGCAGGTCGATCTTCCTGTAGAGATTCCCTCCTTGGCTCATCCATGTAGGTTGTTGGTAACTGCAGTATTGTTACACCCTCTCAGCATTTAGACTGTTTTATGTCCGAAGAGGCCAACAATGAAAAAGTTCTAATGGAATCTAATTATGGGTTAATGAGGGGGATTTCCGAATGCAAATAAGAATTTCCCACACCCTTAATGGAGCATTGGGTAACTTCAAAAATGTCCTCCTTATATAATGTACTAAAGGTGAGTATGGCCAATAGAGTTAACTCCTCCTCAAGATACAGCAGGTACTTGAGATGGAATTATGCAACTGAAAGTTGATATGTTGTAATAATTTTGAACCCTCGGTCAGCCATGTTTGAGCAGACCTATGATTGAAGGTGTTGCAGCCGTGACCATCCCGCCATTTTGTATCCCAGTTGCTACATTGTCCAATGCATCCTTTCTCTTTTAAGACGGTAAAATGTGATTTGAGGGAAATGTGGCTGCTATTTCTAGCAGGTAGAATAACCGTGTAGAGGCTCTTTCGTTGGCTTGTGAAAATGATATTTACTGCGAAGGCAATGTTACTATAAAAATAAAGGTATCATATAGAATGCAGTACTCTCCGCTCACCATTCTCAAAGATCAATAGAACAAGTGTTGTTGTATTCCAACTTAAACTTGGCTTACCGCCAAAATAAATTATTTCCCCTTCATGCATTGGGAAGAGTAAAATTTCAAATGCAATTCAAGGCGAAAGGAAGATGTCAGTGAATTTTGAAAAACTCAATATTCGCAGTAATCTTCAATCTTCTATGATTACAATAATTATCATCAGTGGCAGCAGCAACAACAATTTCGAAACACTATCATTCACATGAATAACGAGCCAATGAGGGAGCTTCTACCTGGTGGCTCAAACTGCTAGAAATAACAGCTAAATTTCCTTACCGTCTTAAAAAATAAACAGAAGAATATATGACTGAAAAAAAAAGAAAGACAAGATAGTCACTACTGGATTAAGGGTAAACAACAACAACGACAACAACGACAACGACAACGACAACAACGACAACGACGACATCAACAACAACAACGACGGCGACGACGACAACGACGACAATGACGTTAGCAACATCAACAACGGCTGTAACAATAATGATAAGAATAATTTCAGTTGACAAGATCAAGTAAACTGTTTATATGTTTGTGTGTAAATGGCTGAGAAAGATATACGGTAAGAGAGAGTTAGAGAAGCAGCGAATACACGGTTGATTTACATGCTTGTAGTATCTTTCTCATACTAATTTTATTGACCTTAGTGGGATAGAAGGCAAAATGGATTCGGGCGGGTATCGAAATAAAATCAATAGGTCATATAAAATACGCAATCATTCACCCAGTCCCCTCTGTCTAAAATCTTTACACATAATAATGGCTTGTTTTAACTTGGCATAAGATCAGTGTTTAGTTGGGGAACAGTATAGCTAATCGGATAGATCGTAATAAATCATCGGAACTTATTGTATAGGCATAAGAAAATTGACACACGTATAATATGAAATCGGAAGAGGGAAGTACCAGCCGAGTGACTGTTAATGGTCAAGCTCAAAGCGGGCGGGGAACCTGCAGTATTTAAAGGTCTTAAGTGCG
This sequence comes from Muusoctopus leioderma, assembly GCA_027124095.1. Classification (NCBI taxonomy): domain Eukaryota; kingdom Metazoa; phylum Mollusca; class Cephalopoda; order Octopoda; family Octopodidae; genus Muusoctopus; species Muusoctopus leioderma. The sequence goes on from JAOPJM010519307.1 coordinate 8,374, forward strand.
GCCTTCTAGAAGAAGTTTGAACTTTTCATAAAAATACATTTTTGCTGAATATTACATATATTCATTGAATATATGTGTACATGTATTTTTAACATGTTTATTTACACTACGAACATGCAACGGCACTCGCTGTGTGTTTTGCCTCGGAGAAGAACTTCTCAGTAAAGACTTTATGTGTTAAAAAACACGATAAGCTCCAAATGACGTTAGGTGGACTCCCATTTAGCTATTTCGGAGTTATTTTCTTTCACCAGTGCCAAATATACCACCAGAGGTCGTTTGGAGCTCGGTAGGAACTTTCGTTCCTATATAGAAATCAGCAAAAAAATATTTGCTCATGTGTGATAAAGTTTGCCAGGCTAATTAAATAAGTACAAGCACACGAAACAGCGGTTATATATATATATATATATATATATATATTCTCTTTTACTTTTTTACTTGTTTCAGTCATTGGACAGCGGCCATGCTGAGGCACCGCCTTGAAGTCGATCAGATCGGCCCCAGTACTTTTTGAGTCTGGAACTTATCTTATCGATCTCTAAGCCGAATCGCTATTACCGGACATAAACAAACACTAACACACAGACAGACACACATACGCATACATATACATATACATATATACGACGGGCTTCTACAGTTTTCCGTCTACCAAATTCACTAACAAGGCATTGGTCGGCCCGAGGCTATAGTAGAAGACACTTACTGAAGGTGCCACGCAGTGGGACTGAACCCGAAACCATGTGGTTGCGAAGCGAACTCCTTAACCACACAGCCATCTGCGCCTATACACACTTTTCTTCTTCACATTCTTCTTCTTGTCCCTTCTTCCCTTCCCGTCCACTATAATAAGAGTTACGCCCCTTACTCCGACCTTAATTCAATTGTTAACCGACCGCTACCCATCCAGAACTTTGAAAATCATCCATGGAAATTTATAATGCGGGACATTTTTTTAAAATATATATATTTTTTTAACAAAATTGAATTAACCGATTTTTGATATGATAACCTCTCTAGAAATATCTCCGCTTTTCCCGCTATTAATTCACATATATGCTGGCTCGTAATCATTATAATATATATATGTATTTATTTCTATATCTATATATCTATATATCTATATATTTATTTTCCAAAATTACAATCAATACACTGGGAAGCTCATTAACGAGTGAAACACCAGTTCTGTTGTCATTACAAAATAAATGAATACGTAAATATTTATATATAAATATGTGTGTGTGTGTGTGTATGGGTATGTATGCGTGTGTGTGTGTGTGTGTATGTATGTATGTACGTATGTATGCGTGTGTATATGTATGTGTGTATATGTATGTGTGTGCATGTATGTATGTATGTATGCGTGTTGTATGTATGTATGTATGTATGTATGAATGTATATATGTATGTATGTATGTGTGTATGTATGCGTGTTGTGTGTATTCAGTATGCGGGTGTACGCGTGTGCGTGTGTATGTATGTGTGTTTATATGTATGTGTGTGTACGTATGTGTGTATGTATGTATATATGTATGTATGTATGTATGTATTTATGTATATATGTATGTATGTATGTGTATGTACGTATATATGTATGCATGTGTGCATGCATGTAAGTATGTATGTATGTATGCATGCATCCGTGCGTGTATGTATGTATGTATGTATGTACGTATGTATGTATGTATATATGTATGTATGTATGTATGTATGCATGTATGCATGAGTGACGTACGTATGTACTTACGTACGTATGTATGCATGTATGTATGTATGTATGTATGTATGTATGTATGTATGTACGTATATATGTATGTATATATATGTATGTATGTATGTGTATATATATATGTATGTATGTATGCCTGTTGTATGTATTCAGTATGTGTTGGGTGAGCGTTGATGTAAAAATCCCTTTGTAGATTCGGAAATAGAAAAATCAAAATCAGTATACGAAAGAATTGCAAAGAAATACAAATTGTTCTTGGAAGAAAAATTATTTCTATTTCTTCTTTCTTGCGAAGAATGCAAGGACAATTAGACATTTCAAAGGAGCCAGCTTTCTTTTTCCACTCTCTTCCATTTTCTTTTTTTTTTTTACCACTGCTTTTGGAATTCATTTGTTGTTGTTATTGTTGTTGTTGTTATTGCTATTGTTGTTGATGTTGTTGTTGTTGTTCTTATTGATTTTGATAGCTTTTTTTCTTCTTTTGTTTGTATGTTTGTATGTTTGTATGTTTGTATGATTGTTTGTACATTCATGTGTTTGTAAGGTGTATTGATAACCGCCCCGATCATCATCATCATCATCACCACAACCACCACCACCCCCCCC
>JAOPJM010519323.1:0-10714 GCA_027124095.1 Muusoctopus leioderma
GCTCCATGCTATTCAACGGGTGCATACACGTATGTGGGATGCACAACGGATTTCATATATATATATATATATATATACACACACTCATATACACACATATATATATACATACACACATATACATATACATATTTATACACACATATACATACACACACAAAGATACACACACACAAACACATACATATATATATGGACGCAGCATGGCCGAAGGACAAGGAAGCAGCATGGCCAAATGGTTAAGAAGCTCGCTTCGCAATCACGAGGCCCCGGGTTCGATCCCATTGCGTGGCATCTTGGGAAAGTATCTTTACCATAGTATCCGGTAGACGGAATGGATTGTACCTGTAATTCAAAGGTCCAGCCTTCTCGCACTATATCACGTTGATTCGCACTGAAAATTACGTTACGGGTACACGTGTCTGTAGAATGCTCGGCCGCTTACACGTTAACTCAATGAGTAGGCCGTTCTGTTGATCGAATAATGGAACACTCATCGTCGAAACTGACAGAGAATCCACATATATATACACTATTTGCAAGAAGGTGTCTGTTAGTACGGAGAATTCACTCTGTTCTCCACTCAACTCTCTCACCGGGATGTCCGCAGCAAATACTTCTAGTTACTCAGGCTCAGTCTGCCAAAGGCATTTACTCTCACTACTTCCCTAAAAAATCCCCCAGTGAACCGTACCTCTTTGACTATCTCTCTTCCTGCATCGAGGATACATCTATCTCACTTCACCCCACATTGAAGTCAATGTTCACAACTACTGTTGACCTTTATCACACTCCTCCACACCGAGATTGCTGGTCTAGAAGCCGATACTGGGTGGCTTTTGCCATTGATTGGGAGATGATAAAGCAATCAAGAGTGTTTCGATTGTCTATGTTTCGGTCATGATACGAATAAGTGATGAAACCAACTATTTGCAGAGAGTTCAAAATAGTAAATGATACACATCACCACATATTATGGAAGTCTGTCATCCCCAAGACATAAATGGATTCGTGCATCAAGCAGCCTGTTAGCTCTCCTACCTTACAAATTGCTCCCAGTTATTTTGATAACTTATCAAGAGAATCTCTAGCGAAATCTTCCTGCCTGTCACGTCTCAATCTAGGTTTGCTCCGTAAGCTGTTTCCGGCGGAGAAAGATTCCACATTTTCTGCATGCTTTGCTTCCATCTTTACAATTCAGCAAAATTCCTCAAAAACTGTCTTCTCAATTCCACCAATCTCACCACCACATATCAAACCAACAAAACCACGTACCCTGATAATGTCACTTCCATTCCCCCAAACGTTGGCCTCCATAGCTAGCTTCTATCCGCGAAAAATTCTTCCCCTATCAACATTTCAAAGGTGATAGAAAAAGTCGTTAACAATTACCTCTTACGACACCTTGAATCTCTCTCCCTCTTCAGTGACTACTAGTATGACTCACTTAGATCTAGATATACTGGGACCTACTCTTCAATGTCACTCATCAATTGTGTCTCGCCCTTGAAAAAAGTTTGATGAAAGCAATGTTTCAGCACTTGACACTAGCAAAGGTTTTGGCCATAAGAATACCCTAGCTAAACCTGTCGCCTATAGCCTTCATCCATGTTTAATCTCTGAAACTGATAGCTTCCCGTAAGGTCGCATCATAGCAGCTCTGTCTTACCTCACGCACCAAACGCTGATGACCCACCACCAAATATCAAGCAATCGTCTGCTACAATACTACAGTGTCTGATATTGAAACCAAAAAAACACTATGAAGATAATGCAGCAACCAAAATCCGACAAACCCACCCGCCTGATCCCAGCGAAAGTTCAGAAGGGGTCCTGTAATTAACTATTTTATCTATGCTTTACTTGCCGCTTATTTACAAATCAGTGGAAAACTGTTTCTGTGATACATAATAGGGGATCTTGAGTAGATCCGTCAAGCTGCCGATCTGTATTATTACTCAGTATTACCAAGAAAATAATAGAATCAACAATCCATAAACAACTGCAAGGCTGCTTGCAAAAAAAAAATATTTTGAGCAGACAATTAGGTTTTCAGCCAAACCTTCTTACTATTATTTCTTAGACATGAATCATATACCAGCAAATATGTCAAGTAACCCTGGACAGCCAAATAGTTTTTGACAGGGTCTGGTAAAGCAAATTCTGCGCCAAAATGAAAGCCAAAGAGAAACTGTTCAGGTAGCCGCACATTTACCTTCACTAGTGATTAATGAAAATCACACTTTCAGATCAGTCTTGTGACTCGTCACTCATTAATGCACAGGTCTCAATAAGTAGTCTGCTTATAATCCCCACTTCCGTAGATGTACTTTTACGCTGATTACTCTGCGTTATTTCTACTAGTAAGATCAGCAGGTGAATGGAATTTTGCAGCATCCAGTTTAAATAGAGACCTTGTTACGACGAAAGCCAAAGTAGATGACTAGAAGGAGGCATTTGAGCCATCAAGATGCAAAGGAATTATTGTTATAAAAAAAGAGAAGTTTGACAGACATTGAATTTCACTTCCGGATTTCTAAGCTGGCTATCAAAATAGAAACTTGAAGTCATGTATGTTCACGGTCCAGAACTCAGATTGAAACTGTCATCGCAGTATAAAACATGGTCGTTATATGTGGAATTGTACTTGTCGGTCTGATGCCAGACCCACAAATTAGAGAAGAGATCATCCGTGAGTATATAGAACAAACTATCGGTTGTAAATTGAGTTGACGGAATATTAAACAGGTGAAAGATAAATCTCCCTCTTAACAGGACATTGGTTTATCTCAGGTGACATTCTCAGATGATTTGGTACCTATTTGACAAAATTTGAATGAACAAACAACGACTGTCACTTGCTCCTCCAAAAAGGAAGTGAACCAGTGATTGGTCCATTGAGCTCCTCTTTGAATTTAAATGTAAATAAAAAAATAGAAAAAATAAGAAAGCTGTTATGGTTACTGCATTAAAATCATTGGTGCTTTTGGATAATGTACTAAAAAGTATCAGTGACTATGAATTTAATATTAAGCTTATAGTAAGTTTCTGCAATAGATATAGATATCCTTTTTACCGCTGACTCCTGTGGAGATTTGCAGCAGTTAGACAAACGTACTTTTAGCATAAGTACAACATTCCTTCAAGGAAATATTTCCTCGGATTGGTATCGTACATGTTTATATGTTTCTTGCATGCGTTCGTATGTACGTGTAGGTGCTTATGTTCTACCTACTGCTGCTGCTGCTGCTTCTGTGGATGATGATGGTAGTGATGACAATGATAATGAAAGAAGAAATAGAGAGGTGGTGGTGATGAAACATATAGAACATAGTAAAGGTTCATTGGGTGAGTTTGTGATCTTAATAATTATCTCATTATCTAATAACGTTTCCAATTTTCTACGACGTAATCTTTATAAGAAACTTTTTCTTTTGTAAGTAGAAGCATTATATATATATAGCTTTACAATAAAAACAAATATACAACACCAGAGTTCCACTTTGCTATTTGTGTGCTTATTGTTTTGTTATCATGGTACTTGTTTTACAATAGTCTTTGAGAAACCATTCACATAACTTGATTACCGTTTGTTCATAATATTTACATATATATTTGACATATACTCTTATGCTATAAAGTAGAAAAATGGTATAGTGAAGGCCTATATGTGTACAGTTATACTATGGTTTAGGTGCTTTGTTTGGCTTTTAACCAGTATATTTAATTCCACATGCCTTAGTTCACCCAACTGTCTTGAATAGGTAGTAAATCATCTGAGAATGTCACCTGATATACACCAAGGTCCTATTAAGATGGGGATTTATCTTTCACCTGACTAATGCCATGAAAACAGAGCTAAGCACCAGAACTTAAACGCTCTTCAATCCTTAGGTGAGATTTACATATCATATTTATTATTTTATTCGTAGGTTTAAGTAGAAAATGCAAGGCAATCACATCGATCAAATATGTTACCATCCATTGTTATTTGAAGCAGATTTATTAGAGGTGTCTTGTAGAATCTAACTTTCTTATACTAGCTTTCCAGCTGTCAGTTCTTTTCCAGGTTATTTTCTATTCTGAGGTTTTTCTATGACTTGCAGTAAGATGTTACAGTTGATGCCGAAAGTGATTCTATAGCTAATTTATATCATTATGTTGGTTCACTGAGTTCCAGAATCTTTAACATAATTACTTCATATATTCTTGACAAGAATTTATCATACTTTAATGGTATTCGTATTCCTATTCTGTTACAATGCGTAGGTTAGCTTGTGGTTAGCTTATGCTAATAAATCCTACGTTCTTAGAATTTTATATAAAATGATTTGAACACCTACCGTGCAGCGATGCTGTTTGAATACTTGAATCAATTTGCACGCAAGTGCTCTCATGTGCTAGTTTTCTTGCAATTTAATGTGTATATCATTAAGTCATAGTTATTGGGGTGTGGATTTGTTATTCCCTGTACACTTAACGCTAGAACACAGCACGTGATGAAACTACTCAGCAATGTTTTACCTATTTGCGCATTGGTTTTCTCGTTTGAGAAACTTAGACAATAATAATTATTAAAAAAATCTTTGAATAGCATAGCTATGTCTGTATAAGAGGAAATTCTTCTATACCAATTTTAGGCAAGGCAAACTTTGATATTAGGGATACGTAGGTGAGTTTAGTGCATGTTATTTCAATATTTCAATTTCCAGGGTTTTTAGTTGGAGAGGAAAAACATAGATAGGGAGAGGTTTAAAATGATGCTTTTCTGATACCAAAGATTATGTAAAATTTTTGGGATGGTAGCATGACGATGAGGTAATAGGAATGAAGAGAAACAGAGTGACAAGTATATCAAATAGAGTTTTGTTGGAGGTGGTATACCATCGATAATTTTGTAGGAACGTATATTGTTTTTGTTTCTGTAGGAGAGACAATATGAAGATACAACACAATATAGGCTATAAACGTATAGAATTCAATATATGACTGAAATGTTAATCTTTAACAGAGAGGATCGTAAAGTTTGTCAGCTATATCATGTTTGTACAGAATTACATCATTTACCACTATATGGTCTGATGAGGAATCTACAAATTTAATTTCTACTGTCGTATTTTTTTCCATCTGGAAATTAATGGCTGTTCAACATTAAAAAAATCTAATTTGCTATTCACATCAAGCTATGTTAATATACAATTTCTTAATTTTTTGTGTGTGTGTAAGAGCTGTATAAAACATTACTATTTACCTAGATAGACTTGACTGAGAACCAAATTGATAAAGTACACTACTTTTGATGCCTTTAGGGCCATGCAGAGTTATGGTTATCCAACTATACTTTTATCAAGTATTTATGATACAGTCAAAAGATATACATAAAATGGAAATTTGATCGTGCTAATGGTAGTTAGTTTGTTTGTGTAGGTGAATTTGTGTAGACGTATGTATGTGCACGTGCTTGAGTGTATATATACGTGTGTATGGCAGTCTATCTATCTATCTATCTATCTATCTATCTATATATCTATCTATATATCTATCTATCTATCTATATTGTACACCACCTCCCCCACATATATATATATATATATATATATACATACACACATATATGGTGTTATAGGTGAATTATATTGGTATAAGGGGATTACTTAACATGGTGATATTTTTTGCTAAGTAGCTTGAACATTAAGTGGTGTTCAGAAATCTATATAGCTCCAAATGTGTTCGGTTGATTGATCAACCTTGCTTTTGGGAGTAAATACATGGCGATATTTGTATGTTTCCTACATAGAACACGACAATGTTGAGCACACCAGTACTGTAGCTATAGTATCTGGATTTTGTAACTATAGAAGAAAATGCGATGTTTTAAAACAATATCCGGTGCTTCTAAATATCATCAATAAGCTGTGGGAAACAAAGTTTTGATAAGTCTAGACATAAAATTGGTTAGTGAGTTGAGCGTTTCATGAACTAAAGGAGTCTATACAGTTGGTATGTTACTCTGGGGTGTGTAGCATAAACAGAATGAAGGACAGTATAGACGTTAGTCTATCTGAGGTCACCCCCCCCATTCTAGTATCTGTTATCACAGTTTACAATTTGCAGTCAGATGACCACAAAAGCATTACAGATTTGTTTTTCTTGTTCAGAGACACAATGAAACGCACAAAACGATTGCAAATATAAAAAAATATATAGTAGAAGGAAAATGCGAAGTAATTATAAGGTAGATCGCCATAAATGTAAAGTGAGAGAAATTTGTGAAGATATTCTTGTTCTGTGATTAGTTTTACTTAAAATGATTTAATTAATATATTTTCTTTGATTAATTAACCCATCTGCTTACCCTGTAATAAATATGATAAATGTTTTCATTTTTATATGTATGAATAATCGAGAACAATAAAACGACATTTTAATTCGGATATCGCATTTAAAAATAAAATAATAACATTCTATACTGAATTACGCCCGATGTCATCCATACCGAATGCAATTTGCTTTCAATGCCTGGTGAAATCTAATGTACGTATGTGATGTATTTTGTCGAAATATTTGATAAAAACAACATATATATATCTCAGATTGGTTAGTGATGGTTATTGTCGCAGCATTATTCAAGAAGAGGAATGATGGCTATGAGTTAACATCGTAGCAGCTTCGCATATATAAGCTCATGAGTTATCGTCTTGCATACATTAGTGGTTGACTTAGGTAAATCACTAAACTTTAGTTGTAAAACAAGTATCATCTTTGGATATTAATTAATTATAAATTAATTTCCTGCTCTGAAGGATTTTTCTCTGTCTTCCATTTAGTGCTTGTGAAAGCTGGAAATCTCCAAAATGTTAGACAAGTTTGAAAACAATTCACTCAGAAGAAATCTATATATAAGATAGAATCATTTTAACTCACATATGATTAAAAAGAGACATAGGAAATATTTTGGTAATAGTTTAAGAAGAGATAAGGAAAGAGTGCCAAATGTAGGAAATATCGCGGACCAACGAGGGAGCCTCTACGTGATGTCTCGACTTGCTAGTTGTAAAATATATATTAACCACATAGCCTCAATTAATACCATACAGCCTTAAAAACTGAAAGGAGGTGTCGGATAATGTAGTCCTAGATACACTGTTTCGAGATAGGAGGAGATGGTCATGGTTGGGATGGTTTTGATCATAGATCTACTCATACAGAGCTAATCTGGGGCTAAACAATAACAGCATTTGGAAAAAGAAATAAAAAGTGTACCGAAAGTAAGCACTAAGTTGGGAAATCCAGGCAGTTATTGGTGTCTCAAAACAAAGAGGGATTGCAGATGACGATGTGGGCCCTCTCGACCATCTGATGACACCTGCAGGATAGAATATGTGAGATTTCTTGCTGTAATATTAATGTTTTGATACTCAGAAATTGGCATTTATAGTTCATGGCACATTGCATTTTTCTAATATTTGCACTCCTATCACAAAATTTATTTGATAACCTCTTTTTAGATTAGGTAGGAAGAAGAGAGTATAAGGCTTTGCTCAATTTTACTCGTATGTCTTGGTTTATTTAAACTATTTACTGAAATTGACCGAGCACAGCGTAAGAGAGTTGACACAACTATGGAATTGGATCCGTGTTACAGACATGGCTTGCAAAAAGTATACTTCCACTCTACGTTACTCATACATGCACGCAATGTTGTGTGTATCTGTTCCTCTGAGTAAATGTGAATGTGTAAAACCTTATTTATAAACACAAATCTATGATTAATATCAGTAGATTATAAGCTTGAACACATAGAGATATATTAAAAATTAAGGTGTACATTGATAAATGTCAAGTTACAAGTTCCTCTTGCTATTTAATGATGTTTTAGCTTTACTGTTCTCTGCAATGATATATATTGATCAATTTCTAGTTCCTGTCTCTTAATCAGTGTTGTTGCTATGTTGAAAGACTTTCTCTTTTAAAGGTCATCATATATAAGTTTCAACAGAAGATTTCCTGATTATATCTGCTATTAATATTATATATTCTGGCTTCCTGTTTGTAATGTTCAGTAAATATTATTTGATAGATGGGGATAGTAAAAGAAGTGATAAATCATTTCGTGAATGAAGTGAAAGAAATAGGTAGTGCTACTTTGCCTAACATGTATATATCAACATCACATGATTCTCTTTTTAGTTGCTGTGCACTATATGTAATTTCATATCTATTATATCCATATTATATATCTTTGAGAATTGTTGCTAACCAAATTGATAGGGTAGCGGCCTACTTGTTGAAATGGTCAATAGTTTTTATGTCATCCGTTGTGACGGGCAAATATATTTAAATCTCATTGACCCAGTTCACTTGTATATACATAATTACAGGGTGTCATGTAGTTGATAACACAATTTTAGCGAGCCATAAATGGAAGACGACCAAGCGTAATGTTACGTGACATGCGTCAAATTTTAACTATCTCATTTCTCTTTCAGACATATCGTCAATAACAACATGGCAGATTCCAATCTCACACAGGAAATAAAAAGGCATGCCGTGCTCATAGCTCTAGCCGCCAACCACAGTAACTCAGAGATAGCCAACATCTGGAACGCAGACAGGTCTTTGTTGTTCAAGGCCAGGAAAGAGATGGAGGCCTCTGGCGGGAGTGTGTCATCCGTGGCCAAGAAAAAAGAAACGTTCTCAGTGGTGAGACGTCGTCAGGACGGCCGAGTTGTCCCGCAGGTCCAGGACATCCTCAACCACAACTTCAGCAAGTCGATGGGAGCCATCACCAAGCAGCTCAAGATGGCGGATTCACTATCAGACGTGTGGTGCACGTGGACATCGGGTACGAGCCCTTACGTGATGAGGATAGGGTGTGTGATCTGGTTGAAGCGTTTGCTGAACAAGCCCAAGCACCCTGAGAAACAACATCATCAGCTGGTTCTTCTCCGATGAGAATAGAACAGGAGGATCGACAAGTGGATCTGCGCGGCCCTCACAGAGGAACCCATGGTGATGCACATCACGTTCTCGTCGTCTGCTGATGGTCCAGGTGGTCGCGAGCAACGAAGGCCATATCATGCTTCCTCACGTCTTCCCACAGGACCTATGTATGTATGTATGTATGTATGTATGTATGTATGTATGCATACATTACACTGAATTTATAATCAGAACTGAACATTAGAATGTATTTATCAGCATAGCAGATTTAACATTTTAAGTAAATATGTAAAATTATATAATAATATACGCCCCCCACACACACATATATATGTTTTATGTCATTTATTGCTGTTATATATAGACAATCAATTTTGAAGCCTAATTCAATTATTGCCACTGTGCAACATTATATTTTCATGTGACCAAGCCATATTCGATTATTAACTGATTGAACTTTTATTGCGTATGATACTTCTGTTTTCGGTAAATATTTTGATATGCTGTAAATTCATTACTTATTATTATTTCCCTATGAAAGATTGTACGATTTGATTAGCTTGATAGAATAGCCGCCAAACAACATTTACAAGACAATCAATGAGTCAAGAAGGGAACCTCTACGTGGTTATCTGACTTATTAGAAATAGCACCCAATCTCACGTAAATCACTCCCTACCATTTTAAATAAAGAAATGACACATTAGATGATGTAGTCCTATACACATAGAGGAGATACTCGCAGCTGGAATACCTTTGATCATAGGTCTACTCAATCACTGTTGACCTGGGACTAAACAACAAAAGCAACTAATATGCAGCCCTAGGCCAACTCTGATCGAGCAGATCTATGACCAAATGCATCCGAGCCATGATCATCCTGTCTTTTTAAGAGTAAGAAGGACTACATTATCTAATATGTCCTTTCCTTAATTTATACCGGTAAAGTTTGATTTGAAGGAGATTTCGCTGCTATTTCTAGTATTCTTAGTTTGCGTGGATTATGCTTCTGAAAGCGTTTTATATGACACATTTAGATAGTAAGGATTTGTATCTTCTATTTCATTATTGTTTTAGAAGAATGTAGTAGATAGCTTTAAACATTAACACGCCAATCCCATCACCAAGATGGATCCTATTCGCGATTCTTTTTATCACAGTCTCTATTGTTTACATTCTAAATAATCCATGGCGAGTATTACACATACACAGATTATATACAAACAAATTTTTTGTATATAGAACTAAGTCGGTAATCTTTTTTTTCTTTTCAATTCTTGAAACAAGCCACTACGCTGGCAGCATTTCCATAAACAATTGCATTTGAAATTCGCTGAACCAACCAAGAGCTTGTTTTATCATTGCAAGTATCAACGCGCCGCTAGTATTGAACATGCAAACACGACAAGCCGAAATTATATGTTGTTATTCTCCGTTAAATCTGACCAAGACCATTTTTTTTTTCTTAAAGTGAAGCTAAGTCAGACTTATAGTGTTTAAAAAAGAGACTTTCTGCCGAAATATTAAGAATACATTGCAAGTGAAAGGCATCAAAAGTTCCACTCAGCCACACTTATGGTTCTCTCTTATTACCTCCATTTTTTTAATTCAAAGAACTAATAGATTGGAAACTTAGAAGGAGCCGACTTTCAATAATGTACCGCAACAATTTGAAACACACATACAGATATAGACGCAGGCATGGCTGTGTGGTTAAGGAGTTCGCTTCGCAATCACGTGGTTTCGGGTTCAGTCCCACTGCGTGGCACCT
>JAOPJM010519331.1:0-10713 GCA_027124095.1 Muusoctopus leioderma
GTCTCCTTCCATTTTTAGGAGAGTAGGGTACCAGTGGTATTCGCTTACTTTTTTCTCGCAGGCCAAGCAACAGGTTCGAGGATACTAATTATCTCAACAAATATAGAATAAATAAGGTGAGTAAACGAATCTATTATTCTTGTGTGTGGTGAGTAAGAAGAAATATCTGGGCAAGGCGAAAGCACAACGCTGCATTAATCACCACATGAATTCAGTTTAATACACGGATGCCAGATTAATGCTGTTAAGTGAGATATGTGTGTAATTGCATATCTTACTCTCATCTCTAATATATAAAACAAAACCACTTATATATTGCACTCCCGTGAATCAATACCTATCATGCATTTTGTTCTAAGTGGCTTTGTGTTGGTGAAGCAATAGTATATAATACTAAATATCTATCAGATATATAGCTTTCTTTTCACACTTTGATTAGAAGATTTCCTACGCTCTTTAATTTTGTCTTCGGAAAAGAGAAGAATGTAGTCGTGATATATTCAGAACCCTGATAGAACAGAGCTATATCGAAATAAATTACAGCTGGGGCTATACCGACTTTCTAATGATATCTAACACCATATTGTCTAATGTGTCTTTTTCCTTTTTAAGATGATATTTTAATTCTATTTTAGAGCAATTTAGCTGCAATACTTGGAGATCTAGTCAAAGTTACATAATTGAATCGTTTTTGTTTTAAATTTAGTTTTTCAAATCGGCACATTTCCAACGCTTTGATGTTCGTGTTTTATCATGTCCTACGGGTGCGATGGATAAAAAACAATTATTTCGCTTATTGTTTAACTCAAGAACCTTTCAGTTCACGTACGCTTCCTAAAAATATATCGACTATATTATGAGGCTTTTATAATCAATACTAAAAATAATTTTAAATTTCGCGAATATTTACAGTGACTGTTATAATTATGATTTATAACATGGTGACTTTAAAATAATAAAAATGATACGGAGAGAGAAGTCAACGAGAATAACTTCAATATCGAAATCATTATTCATGCAAAAAAGAACCAACCTGAGTCAGAAAGGATCCAGATTGTACAAGTTCAATGAATAAGAACAGCAAAAAAGCGCAGTTAAATAAAGCAGTCAATATTGTTTACTGTCATAAAGAAATGAAGAACCAATACACATCGTCGGTATTGACAGAAATAATATTAAAATAAGTATGCTCGATAATTCACAATATAATATATTGTTCACAATTTTCTATCCAGAGTCTATCAGAGGCACCATAGGAATGTTTTTGATATACTGCAAAATAACAACATGCAAGAAAATTTCTGTATATCAGCAACAGTCCATTAACAGTTCGCAGATGACAAATAACATAATTAACTTTCTGAGATGAGTCAATGTATGTATGTGTAAATGTAGAAAATGTTAAAGTGTGCATGTGGTGTTTTTGAAAATCAAACTTCGGAACTGTGTAGGTAACCCAAGTACCAGTTTGACCCTCCAATTTCCCTTGAAGAACCTTGCTTTTATAATATCCACATTTTCAAGCAGGAATAGGTGCCAAACTCACTGCACCAACATTTAGAATGCTGTATGGCAACATAAATGTGCAATCCAATGTAAGAGTCACAATTGCACCCAATGCAAAGCTACGAACGGGAAAACGCGACAAAGTAATATGGGTGCTGCATGCAAGTGACACTCTATTTTAGTATTAACATGCATTATGGGTAAATCGGTATACTCTTTTACTCTTTTACTCTTTACTTGTTTCAGTCATTGGACTGGGGCCATGCTGGGGCACCGCCTTGAAGTTGATTAGATCGACCCCAGTTGAGGCTGGTACTTATCTTATCGATCTCTAAGCTGAACCGCTAAGTTACGGGATGTAAACACACAGATACGGAGACAAATACAAACACACACACACATATATATATATATATACGACGGGCTTCTACAGTTTCCGTCTACCAAATTCACTCACAAGGCATTGGTCGGCCCGAGGCTATAGTAGAAGACACTTACCCAAGGTCTGTGTTTGTGAGAAATACTGTGAATGAGAAGAACAGAATAAGATTTACACTATAGTTCATACCCCTCGCCAATGACCAGTGAAAGAGTCATGATTTGAAGAAATGTGTGTATGTACATTTTTTGAAAATATAATTGATACATCATTTTAACCAACTACTTTTACGTAACGTGTCGGCCATTGGACATATTTTCCAGATATGGTTTTAAGCACATGCGAAGAAACAAGAAGACTGTCAGAAGTAAACATTGGTGGTGATGAACTAGTCTGATGAGTTGTTGTATCCAAATGTCCAAATGGGTTGGCTTCATGTGATCTATGCTGACAGACACTTTTTGTCATGCAGATCGGGCATGAAGTATTTTGGAGGTGAGGAGTTTGAAACATTTTAAATTGATGGGAATATGGTGGGTGAATTGGTTTGGAGATCACTTCATTGCTAAATTCCTTCCGCAAATGTTCGACTCTCACCGTTCTCTTGAAAAGCATTGTTTATATGATATGCTAATTGTCTAGGCAGAAATAGTCGCCGAAATCACTGCAACAAAATAAAGAGTGCTGATTAGCTTACACAATACGCAGTCCGTTGTACGTGACTCTGAATACCGACAAATTGAAAGCTATGGTAATTGAAACTGAAAAAATCAAAAATGTTGCTGCGTGCGAGTGACAGATTAATTTAATACTAACATGCATGCGTGGGTAAATATGTCTTTGTTTATGAGGAATACTGTGGATGAGAAAGATAAAGATTTATAGTACATGTATAGCAACATTTAATTTTTGGTTATTGTCCCTCTTAGGCTTTGAAGGTAAATAATAATATATCTTTACATTATCTGTTTAACACAACAGGAAATACAGATAATTAACTCGTGTACTCTTCCAAATGAATGTAATAGCTAACATAGGTCAACACGTAATTTTCACCAGATATGATATCAAATGTATTAAAAGTATTTTTGCTCTGATTTAGAATGTGGTTTTGGTTTTTCATTAGCACATATTATTTCTTGAGATATGACCATTTTTGTTTTCCTTTCAATTCCTACATAACAATTTAAGATCCACCTTAAGTATTGTATATTTTATCATTATATTTAATAATAAATGCATACATGTAATTCATAAATGATATTGTTTTTCCAAACATTTTTTCATTTCTTTTCAGATTGTAACATATCCTAACAATACTGTCAACATGCATAGAACATGTAAAATCACTCAAACCTTTTTTGCTCTGTTTATGTTTGATTAACATCTATATCTCAACGTCGACATATTACGACAGATCTTTAAATGATATACAAGCTATGTTTTGACTGCCGATTAAGTGATCAAGTGGTTTGCTTGACTGGTTGAAGAAAACCCTCCTTCAATTCCTTTAACCGTGCCAATGATTTTGAGGAAGCAGACATGTCTCTTTGCAGATTAATATTTTTGTATTGTTACTATATATGCTTTTTTCTTAAAAATATAACGAACAGAAAATCATTTACCACAACGTGGATTCCACACGTAGATCTGTATCGCATACTGAAACACGTTTTATTCCTCCCGATGATGGGATCAAATCCATTGAGGATGAATTAGATGTTGATAAAGTTGCAACTGCTAATGGTACTTCTGAGCTTTCGTGAAGTTCCGAATATAAACCAGAAGAGAGTAGTGTAGTTTCTAATCTTTCCACACAAAAAAGTGTTAGTGATCATATGATGGGTTTAGAACTGTCTAAAGGCAAGTCTGAGCATGCTTGAATACAATGTAATAGTGAGTTACTGTAGAAAGCCAAATTTTGATTTATCAGTTTATTTCAAATTCGATGGTATTCCCTTTTCTGTTATTGCCATGCTATTAAGGAACCTTTGCAAGTTTACCTGAAACCCATGTTCTAATTGAATGGCGATCCTTTTATAGATTGATCACTACGATGTTGAAAGTTGTTTTATTGGATAATGAGCATTTAAAACCGTCTCTTTCGGTGCATTTACGTGATTCTATCTTAACATCGAGATTCTTTTTAATTCCATACAATGATCACCAATCGAATTAGTGTGGAAATCTTAAATATTAATAGGTATGCACTGTTGCTTTTTTATATCTGACGGAAAGTCGGGCTTTTACAGAGCATTATAACAGAAGATAATGTTAAACCAGGTCTTCATATATTACTAGATGGAATATTATTCAGTCACTTCCTTTAGTTGAACGTAAGAAATTATTGTTACAACCTCTTAACATTAAACTTGTGTTAATGAATATATTTGTGAAGGCCATGGTGAAAGAAAATTCAAGAGGATTTCTATTTCCTCGGGAAATATTTCCAAAATTAAGTAATAAAAAACGGGATGTGATAGGGAAAAGCTAAAGCCAGATTCAAAATCAGGATTAAAACGTCTCTCAGAAAAGTATATGTGCCTCTCTGATGAGAGAACATCTTTGATTTTGATCTTTGTAATCAGAAAAAAAGTGTTTTGCTCATTATGAAACACAATGTAAACAAATGCAAATAGAATATTATCATTCATCATTTGAACAGTGCTACGTCAACAGCAATACTACGTCAACATCATTCAAACCTATGATTGAAGATGTTCCAGGTATAACTAACCCATTATTTATATATCAACAACCATATTTTACAATTCATCCTTCTTTATACAAGTTGGGTCATTCTTATTAAAGGGATATTACTCTATAATTTCTATAAAGAGGAATGGCAACGTAGAGGCTGTCTTTTTAGCTCGTTATTGTTTAATGCATTCTGCCTTAATACTATAAATCTGAATATCTAAAATAATTCATGTCTTAATAAAGCTATATCTGTAAACATATTTCTATTGGATTTCGTATTTCTTGTAACTTGTTTTGTTTTTCATGTAACTACTTTTCAAACATATGTCCAGATTATCATTTATAAAGGCTAAATGTCGTCAACAACATAGCAGGAAAAACGGAAACTATTTTCAGGGGTATTCGTTGTTTAAAAAATGCACTGAATAGCTTCAGTGTTCGATGAAACAAACAAATCGTAAAGTAAATGAACTTAAATTTCCTTAAATTTCAGTAGTCATATATTTTGGATATAGTTGAATAATAGTATTAATGATTCCGTAACAAATCAAAAAAGCTGTTTATTTTTTTTTTACAAGCTTCGTCGTTAGCGCGTCGGGCAACATGCCATACAGTATTCATTCCGAGTTCCTTCTTCTCTGAGTTCAAATTCCGCTGAGGCCAACTTTGCCTTTCATCCTTTCGGGGAAGATTAAATAAAGCACCAGTCTATGGCCGTGGACTGGCGGAATCGTTACAGTGTCAAACGAGATGTTTCGTGGTATTGTTCTTGTTCTTTGCGTTCTGAGTTCAAATTCCGCCCTGGCCTCCTTGGGTGGTACAATTAATCCGTCACCCGGTTTAACATCATCACCTAGCCCTCGGATGCCTTTCGCGGAGTCCACTCTGTTGCAAGCCTTAGGGCCAGGTCTCCGGTCCGAGGATACCTTTTTCCCTCCCTCCCACCAGTTTGGGAGGGCCTGAAGAAAGGGTGATGGGCACTGCTTTCCCTCCAGACGAAGCAGTAAAATATAACAAAACAAAAAAAAACAGCGTGTGATATGAGTGTCATATATGTATGTGTATGTGTGTGTGCGTATGTCAATGATGTAGTCAGAAAAGAGAAATTATTCATGTTGCGAAACAAAGAAAAAAAACAGTAAAGGGAATATAAAATTAGTACTACTAAAACATTATATTGATTTCGTAGAGCGTGATAAACATTTATAAAGAATGATTAACGGATTAAGTGACATTCATCTACTTTAGTTTGTAGGTGACTTATGAATTCAAATGTTTCAAACGCCAAGTATTTTATATATCAAACGATTTAATTACATGAAGCCATACCTCTATATGTAAGAGGTGATTTGCTTGTAAATATTCCAAGCATTATCAGTGTTTTACTTTATTTAATCCTAGAGGGATAAACTGTAAAATGAGTTAATTCAATCAAATACGCCTCCACCGGACGACGGTTGGCGCCAGTTTCAGAAATACACAGTATTATTATAATTTCAGGAGTTTTATTTTTACTGCATGCTCTCACAGCAGAAACAAGAGCAGATCTGCGTGACTTGGATACGTTCAGAATTTTGTTTTGTTGAGTTTTCTATTGTAATGAAAGTAGTCTGTACACCTATTATATGTGTGATGTTAATTAGTGGTGCTCTCAGTATTTTGTGTATAGGCATACGTCCTAGGTTTTGATTGCGTATTAGGCAGTATATCTATAATAATTCAAATGCCATTTTTAATATATGGATTGTTTCTATTTTAAATCCCCAAATACTACTCAGCTAAATTTCCAGATATGAGTAAATTTGAATATGTATTCAATTTCATTTTGGCATATATCGCTGTTTGTTTGAACTGATATATTTATTTAGAGTGATTTCCATTCTTGATGGTGTTTGGGAATAATATCTGGTCGATTTGCTATAATATCCCTGTCTGTGTGAATAAGCATGTCTACTTTGCCCTTCTGGCAGACACGTTATGGTGTATTCATATACTATCGCGTGTCTATGTGTATTTCAAAATGATGACATTACTTCCAATCTTCGAAAATTTCAACTCTGTGATGTCTATCTATATATTTTCTTTTTGTTAAGACTTGGCAACTAGAACGAATGTAATGTGATTGTTTGTTTCTTCACAGCCTCTATATATTCTTCAGTTACCTTTTGTGTTCTGTTTCACTATATATTTTCCAGCTTTGTGGTAGGAATAGCAATCGTTTGGTATCAGATTTGAGACAGTGTTATTCTCTGTTCTTTCCTCACTTCTGTATTACTAAGTCTTCTCATATATTAAGAACGCAAGGTGCTCTGTTAATCTCATCTGAACATGATATTCATTGCAAACAATTAACATTTATTTATTTTTTATTTATAATATCAGTGTTTTAAATAATATTTGATTCTATTAAATTTGGTTTTTAACAATATCTGAACATGACACGTGTACAATCCCTTAGCAGTTAGTTTTTGTGTTTTAACATTATGTCTGTTATCTCGGCATATGTTTTAAATTTGTTTGCTTTCTTGAAAAAAGAAAAACAATTTTTGTTTAACTTAGGTTTATAGCAACCATATTCTTGTAAATATCGAATATTTTAGACGACATTCTTTCACTAAATGTGAGTTGTCGAATATTACATGGATACTACTTTGAGGAGTTCAATTTTAAGCAGAAACACAACATATATATGGAACGAATATTGTTCTAAGTCCGCCAAGAAATACCACTTGTAAGTGCACCCTGAATTAACTTCTCTGTGTTTTGTGATCAGACATTATCAACAACAATTTTCCCTAGATATGTGCTTAACTGATTTTCTCCACCCATAGTTTGTAAATTCTAAATTTGAATTATTCATTTCTACATCTTCATCAGTAGATTTCACCTTTTTTTGGTTCCCAGTTTGTTTCCCAAGCACGTCAACATTAATAAATGTTTCGTCCATGTTTTAAATACATGATAACTTCCAACATTCTTTCTGGCATTTTCTGATTACAAATTGGTGAAATGCCAGAATATCATTATCGGGATCAGTAGACAGCTTTGTAAAACCTTCGTTCGTTGCCGGAATACTAAATCATAACGTCTCATGAATTATGTGCATCATCCGGCCTTTGAATTAAAATCCAAATTCCTCCCCTCTTGGATTTGTTGGCGCATAGATTCGGATGTCTCCAAGGGTTTTATATTTTCCATCTTGACGATAACCAAGTATTCTCTTGTAAACTTCCTTTCTAAATTTTGCCCACTTGCAAGTCTGATCTCTGTCAGTAAACTTTGTTTTTCGCGTAATCTTAAGTTTGTTAGATATCTTTCTCCTGTCTCTCACTAGTTTCTCTGAAACATCAAAATGTTTTGCCGCTACTAAACCGTTATTTATCTTCTCGGTAAATTCAATGGCTTTTAATTTGAATGTGGTTGAATAATTGTTCCTTCACAAAATGACGAAAGATTTAATGCCAATTACTATACTACTGTATTCCGCAATTGTTGTACGGACACTGACGTCATCTGTCCTAACAAGTGACATTGCGACACGAATTTAAGTGACGTTTTATTACAGTCCCAACGACCACAGAAACTGCTAGATATGGTGAACTGTAATACTGGACATTAGGACGATATTTTGTTGAAAAGTGGTGTCTTTCGTGGCTTATTCGATAACAATGGTTCCACTGCTTCAAAGCTGCGTTTACATCTACGAGCTGTAGGCTGATGAGACGTTGTGTACTGAAAAGAACAACATTTTCAGAGATATGATAATTATAGCCAATTATTCTGGTAAATGCATATGGTTTAGATTATATGGAAATGATGTTGTAATATATTTTGTTTCTCACTAATTATACTACATTTGTGTTTCTTCGATATTGAACTTCGGAAATATGTAACGTAATTGTTGTGTAAATTTAACATCAAAATATATACAAACAGGGTAAAAAATGAATTCATTTACTGTTACATATATACGGTGGTTAATCCTTCAAGCAGCAACTGTTTATCTATTACCTATAAAAGAATATGGTCGATATTGACCCGAGATACATGAACAATTCTAAGGCGTTATTCCCCAAAAGGGGATCGATTTACATGATAGCTGCTTTTATCCGAATACATATTAGTTTCCATTTATCGTTTACTCGATATTTTTACAAAAATCGATCCCCTTTGGGGGAATAACACTTTAGAATTTTCCATGCATCTCGGGTGAATGCTGGTCTTATTTGTTTCCTCCAGGAAATAGATGAACAGTTGCTGTCTGAGGTCCTAAAGTAGTACAGATTTTAAAATAGTTTTCTGGTTACAGACAGTCCCTACTTTCTTATATTATTGTAAACATACATTTTCTGTGTAGGATTTAGGGTGGCGAATTATTAATTTGTCTTTGTTTCCTGTATAGTGTTGATAATTCACTTGGTTTTCATTTGAGAACTATAAATTATTACTTAAGCAAATAGAGTTTGCATTTAGCTTGTATTAAGCCTGTATTAAGCATTCATCTAATGTGTCTTCAAATTATTCATTTCTAAACTGATTTGTCATTTGTGTGTGTTGTAATCTGTCTAGGTTATTAATCACTAAGCATTTGTAAGTCTTGGTGTCTTTACTCCTCTAATATATTGTTTCGTAATCTAACATGATAATAGTGTCTTGTATGGATTTTCCTTTCTTCAAGTTTGCCTTGGACCATCTTTATACAACATATAGTTAATTGTTCTTCCATCCCCATACAAACCATTCATAATCGTCTCCACATAGAATAGTTATCAAGTCCAGTCTGCAACAGCATGTTTGTCGGAGGTATTAAAGCTATGCATAAAAATGATTGGGCAAAGGGCGTTCCCCGTTGGAATATTCCTGCTCTAACGGGCAAGTGGTTTGGCTTGTTTATTCCTCCTTTTGTTTGTTGATGGAGATATAATATTCATTTATATATGACACGTTTATTGCATATGCTTATTATTTCTGCTACCTTACTAATGTCTAAGGATTCAAGGATCTACTTAAGAGGAAAGGATTTAAGTTCCAGTATGTATTCATTCTCTGCAAATTTACTTTAGTTAAGGCTTTGCAAGCTACAATAAAACAGGGTATGCCTGTTATTTTTGCAGTTTGTTATGTATCTTTTGGATTAAGATGTTTGTTTTCACAATGCAAGCTAGTTAGGCTTTTTTTAGCCTCTTTTATTATAAAATGTTTTGCCACAAATGTGTGGGATTGTTAAATATGTCAATGAGTGGATTGCGATTTTAATATTTCCTCCTGCCTTCCAGTTGTTCGTATTTTATTGTGTCTGGGCATCGTTATCAGTTTTTAACAATTTCATCTATACTTCTCCCAACAAATATTCTACTTCCCTTGCTGTTAGAGCTACATTGATTTGTATTTTAGTTATACCTAATGTTTGGTAAGTTGGTTTGGGTTGGATTCGGACTGTTTCATATATTCAAAATATTAATGACAATTGTCGAATTGATGGATTATTTGATATTTAAGGAAAATCACTTATTTGATTTCAAATGCTTCTCACTTCATGTTATATCTCAGATGTATTATTCTCTCATTTTTTATTTGTGTCTTTTCGTTATTGACTTCATTACAATTGAGAGATCTTTTATTTTATGTATCGTATTTGCTGTTAGTTTGGTTTCCATGTTGTGTGCTTGAAGAGATATGGGGAAGTACCCAGTTACCTCTAAAAGTACTATCGTTGCTGCATAGGTTATATGGTTTATTTATGAGCTATTATTATTATTATTATTATTATTATTATTATTATAAAAACTCCAAACGAGATAACAACAGAGAGAGATAGAAGCAGTGATAGCAGTAATCTACCTGTTAATTTTACCTTCCCTCCCCAACAATGACCACTGTACAAGCAGGTCAAGAACTTGGTTCTGGCACTGTCACCACTACCACTACAAGTAGTGGTGGTGGAACGAAGGACAAAGCAGTCAAGGTACAGCCCAACTACCATTCACTTATAAACAACAACAACAATACTCTACCTGTCACAACTGCATGTCTAGAGAAGGGGGAGGAGATAGAGATATATGTGTCAACGAGTTCAAATACGCAGAGAAAGATTTTCCTTCTTTGATTACCGCTGATTTTACCAGTAA
>JAOPJM010519351.1:0-10713 GCA_027124095.1 Muusoctopus leioderma
ATATATATATATATATATTGGAATAATAAACAACAACGTAAAAGGGATTTTCTTACAAATGTTTCCCGGTCATCTTATGGCCCCATTCAGCCTTATATATATATATGTATATATACATATATGAGTATGTGTGTGTGTGCAATTGTATCTAAACATTAATAAAGCCGATGGTCATATTTTTATAAGTTAGTTAATGATTCGTTTGGTGATCCGGTTATCGCTTATTTAGAACATCTGCATGAGAAAATGTAGTTAAGAAATGTGGTGCTTTGTGTTGGGGCTATATAAAATTAGATTGTCCGGAGGAGCAAAGGCAGTTGCAGTTAAGCAAATGAGGTAGGGGTATGTGTGAGAATACTTGACAAGCAGTTGAAATGTTTTTTTGTACGTTAAACGTGCTATTTTAAATAGAAAATACATCGCGATCAATCGCGATATGTATCTGTTGCATGAAACGCTAGTGAACCACGTTTATTGATAATCTCGCAGTAATATATCGTTTAAACAACACAAACTAACATATTGTATTTCGATGGACTTGAATATAATATGCTTAATCCTGTGCAAAAACATTGCTGACAATATTTAATGAAAGAAGCACCATCATTTCAACCACACTGTAGACATTCTTGGAGAAAAGATCTTGTCTGAACGACACAGTTGGTGATAACATTTAATATACACGAGCACGTAAGAAATTCATGCGGAGATGTAAGGCATATATATGTATTAGAACGTTGGGATTGATACAGTTGACGTTTCACTTGAACTATTGAAAATCGAGGACTGCAAGAAAATCTTATGCAGGAAGAGATTTCCACTGGTCCAATGTTCTTGGTAGAAAGTATTTGATGCAATACTTATTTCGGGGCCTGGGGTGAACAAAATATGAGAAACAAATGGATGAGAGATGTGTGTATCGAGAGCGCCTCAATGGTGGTGGCAGGAGACTAGTGAACTCCGAGGAGCAGACATCACTGTAGTAGTGATGGAAACGAAAGAGGGAGGAGACAGCATATATGTTGGCCAGACGTTAGAGTCCAGATGCGAGCAACTTCATGTCGGTCAGTCGAGTAACGTTTCTTTCAATGCGATCTAGGATGCCTGCATGTGTGTCAGCACGGCTCTATTATATATGGAAGCAGTACTCAATTGTGTTGTTCACATAACCTCTGTAGAGGTTTAGTAGTTGATGAGAGCTAATGTATTTTCTGACACTGAAGCAGAAATCCAGGTATCGAGATACAGTCATCGTTATGATATGGATGTGTGTTCACGAAGTGATATCCTCAGTTGTGGTGAAGAGTAGCACTCAATGCGATCGTAAGGGTTCTAGTTTAGTGATATTCTTTTTTAATGTGAGTGGTGTGATAGAGTGTTCTCTATTTGAAAAGTGATGCTATATCTTGCTCTTGAAAGACCCAAATTGACATGACCTCAATTGTGGATGTTTATGGATGCCATGCAGATCTTGCGTGAGATCTCTAGGTTGCATGTGGTGAGACTAGATTTCAGAAGGTTATGGAAAAATGAAGGGTAGGATAATAGACGAGTGCGTTGTTGGAGGTGACAGAGAATTGGTCATTAATGTATAGGAGGAAAGGTGTGGGGGTATCCGAACTTTGGGACACAGTAGAGTTGGTAGAGTATCAGTCAGAGAGAACTCCGCCAGCGCATCCTAAGGCAGTGTGATATGACAGGAAGCCACCAAATCAAAAGACGATACTCTCAGTTTGAAAATAGCTTCCTGAGGCAGATATGGTAGAAACCTTTGCTGATATCGAGGGAAAAAGCTTTGCTTTCACCAAATTTCTCGAGAGTGAGAGTCCACTGGTGAGTGACATGGGAGAGTAAATCTCCAACAAATCTAGCTTTTTGAATGCTGTACTGGTGGAGGGAGATAGATTCAAGGTAATGTATAAAGTCTTTGTTTATGACTATCTCCGTCACCTTTGAGGTAATGGAAGTGGGTGCGATAGGTGGTATTTGGCAGAGTATGATGTGTTAACCATGTTGGGAATGGGACAATAAATCAGTGCAAAAGACTTACTAATGTTCTATTCAGACTACACAAAATTTGATTTCCGAGAGCAGGATGTTCTGGTCCATTTTACCGCAAGATAAAGAATCCTCGCTTAGTTATGTAACTTGACTAAAAAGAAATCCAGAAAAATGTGATTTTGATAAGTATGATATTGATAGTGCAATAGTGGATGAATTCGTTGAGAAGACAACTAACATTATGAGAATAAACTGTTGTAGTCACGCAGCATCACACTTAACATGTTAATAGAATTTGTGCAGACACATGACATAGTTGAACTCTAAGTAAGATGGATGGAAGAAAGCATATCTATTACCTACAATAAACGTAATGTCAATATAATTAAGCAATCTCGAACAAATGTTTATTAAACAAGTTCCCAGGTTTCAAATATTATACCCTTTCTAATCCTATGTGTCCGGCAAAGGATCAAATCTGCTACTCACGTAAATTTAATCGGACATTTTACAATCATATACACATAAGGGATACTACTTCAGTAACAACTGTGCCCTCACTAACACGAATAGCGATTATATTAATAAGTTGCATGAGGAACCACTACCAGCGAGTGACCATGAATTAATGTTTCAGTCTTGCGTAGGTAA
Organism: Muusoctopus leioderma; assembly: GCA_027124095.1. Classification (NCBI taxonomy): domain Eukaryota; kingdom Metazoa; phylum Mollusca; class Cephalopoda; order Octopoda; family Octopodidae; genus Muusoctopus; species Muusoctopus leioderma. The sequence goes on from JAOPJM010519351.1 coordinate 2,653, forward strand.
TCACATAGAAGAAGAATAAATAAATTTGAATGAAATAGCTACATTATACATTATTGATTCTGGAGTAACATGTAATTTAATTGATTCAGCAATATTTAATACAATCAAGGTATTCAATCCTGAAACAATTATTAAATCATGCAAAACTAAGATATTTAACTATGCCTGAATTGCACTTCGAGCGTTACTTGCGGTCATTCACATCAGATTCTAAACAGCTTCTTCACTTGCCTTAATTAAAATAAATTAAAATAATAATCTCTCTACAGTAAACGATGAATGTATTACTAAACCCTTCCCTGGAGTTTTCAAAGACAATAAGTTTAAAATAAAATATATGTCATGTTTATCAGGCATTCTTTAAAATCTGTAATACAACTTGTGGGTCGAATACAATTCCATATAAACAAACAAGTAGAAGAAATTAAACGTTTGTTAAAATTAGACATCATTGATGGCACTACAGCGTGGGTTTCACAATCGGTTGCTACAGCGAACATAGATGGCTGCGTTCGTTTGTATGTAGACCTTTGCAGAACAAATTGAGGTATTCAAAGAAGATAATGTCCAATACCTACTTATGATGAGGTACGGGGAAAATTGAATGGAAATGCTTCTTCTCAGAACTTGATCTAATATGAGCTATCACAAAATATATTTAGATCCATCATTTGATAGATCTAAATAAATTTAGATCAATCCATCAGCATGTGAAGAATTTCAGGAAATCATTAGTAAACTTCTTTTTACATCTGAAACTAACATAATTTGTTTTGGCGATAATATTCTAGTATAAAAAAGACCATGATATAACATTAAATAGGTGCTTAACAATATTACGTAACAATCGCCTTGCATTACATCACAAGCAATGATTTTATGTTGTGAGACAGAATATTGTGGCTTCATTGTTTCAGATCAGTGAGTTAAATTGGCGGAGAATAAAATTAGTGCTTTTAATCATTAAACACCAATCAACACCATCTGAATTAAGTAGGTTTGGGAGATTGCTTAAATTTCGTATAACATTTAATCCTTAAAACCTATATATTACGGAAACTGAAAAAAGTAAGAGAGAGATTTCAGTGCAGTGGTAAATAAGAATAAATATTTCAGGAATTTGAACAATACATAACAACATGCACAATATGATGGTACTTTGACACCAATCAGAAAGCTTCTTTCTATTTTGATGCTACTCCTATTAGATTCGGCACCATGACTCTAAAGTCGAATGTCACATTATTTCCGACACGTCCAAACACTTTAAAAATTCAAACAACGGTATTGTCAAACTGAAAATGATGTTTTCAGTTTGACAATACATTCTACGCGTATCTTTATGGAAGACCATTCAACATCTTCAGTGACCATCAAATACTATTAACATTCTTTCGGGAAACGTCAAAGGCTTCGCCAATGAGTGGAGCTTGGTTATTCAGTTGAATGTGGCTTCTTGATATAAAGAACGTCTTGCAACAATGGCTTTGCGTTAATAAACACTTTCTGTAAGATTACATCATTCAACTTGAATAAGCAACTTATTATAGGGACAACTAAAATAGCAGAAACATTCATTTGACAAGAGGGAGTGGCGGGTCGTATTTATTCTGCAGAGTAGGCATAGCAGTGTGGTTAAGAACTTTGCTTCGCAACTACGTGGCTTCGGGTTCAGTCCCATTGCATGTCAACGTGGGCAAGTGACTTTAAATATAACCTCGAACAGACTAATGTCTTGTGAGTGAATTTGTTAGACGGAAACTGTGCAGAAGCTCACCATATATATATGTATATGCGTGTGTGTGTGTGGGGGGTATGGATGTGAGAGAGTGTGGGTGTGTGAGTGTGCGTGCGTGCATGTATGGGTGTGTATGTGAGTGTATATGTGTTTATGTTTGACTGACTATGTATGTCTTGTTTGTTTATGTCACGTAATTTAACGGTTCCGCGACTAGAGACCGATAGTATAAGTACCAGACTTAATAATAAGTAATGGGGTCAATCTGTCCGACTAAACCCCTTTAAGATGTTGCCCTAGCATGGCTGCAGTCGAATGACTGAAACAAATCAAATCGGAACATATAACGCTGCCGCCAGGCAAATGAAAGATATGATGTTCTAGACCCATCAGAGGATGTTGGTTGTTTCTGTCCCAAAGTGATATATATGTTGTGTAATATAATTATAATCGTGTTTGAACTCATTCTGTAAAATAACATAAATAGATAACAACGAATACTGGAAGGACTGCACAATCGTTACAACTTCACCACTTTGTTATGTATCGTCATGGGGTACAATTAAATGCATTTGTGTATTTAGACTTTCGCTTTGAATTATTCCTATTCACTTACCAGTCAGTGGCATTATGGATAGAAAGTTAATAATTAGTTTTTTTAATTAGGCTAAATGTCAATAGATTTAAATTTCTGTTTACAAATAATATATATTTGAAGAAATTAAAGAAACAAATTTAAACCGATCATTAATAAATGAGAAACAGATACAAATTCAAAGTGGCACAGTATCTTAATTAGAACTGTATTATATAAATGAATAATATGTAAGAAAGATTACTTTGACTCGAGCAAATCAATACAAATAACTCCATTTCAATATCTTTTTGAGTAATACGTCTTAATTTAACGTTGAAAATATGGGGAAAATGCATTGAAAAAATCAAAGTTCATATGTTCAAAAATACTTTCTAAATGCTGAAATATTTTTCCGATGCTTCATTAATGAAGTAGGTTTTAATATAATGAATGGCATATGAACACAAAGTAGAATTAGTTTTAGACCTGTGTACCTTTACATCCTCTAAAATATAGAACACATAAGAACATGTCATCATATATATTATAGTGATTTTATTGCACAGTTTAATCTAAAACAAAATTTGTAATTTTTCAAAAAACCTCAAATTAAATTCTTGGTTTAGGGCACGCCGATTAAATTTTAACATAAATTAGAAACTCTATATATTCACCTAGCACACATTTAGATGAATCGTTTCAAATATTCTCAGCACCTTGTCCCTGTGGACAAGAGCACATAACATTTGGAATTTGCTTTTTATACTACTTATCATTTTAGAAATACATTCATTTCTCGTAATTTGTCGACATTAAGTCATATACTATGTTAAATAGATAATTAATATAGAAGCAAATATTGATTTCTTACATGGGAGGGGAACTGCCGATTATATAGACTCAATTATATCACTTGTACTTATGTTATTGACCCCGCAAGGATGTAAGGTAATGTCGAACTTGGTGGGACTTGAACTCAGAACGAAAGAACGAGGCAAATAATAACAAAGAACATTTGCATAATTACTAATAAACTGCACAAGTTGTGAAAAAATAATTTGTAACAAATTTGAGTGCAGTTGCTAGAAATATTGTTATTACTGTCCTTATTAGATTGCTGTTTATTAAAGACATTACTTCAAGTTCATTATAATAGATTTTCAGAATTTCTGAAAACCTCAAAGATAAAACTTCAAAGTAATTCACTTTGATGTCAGATGATCAAATGTTTACCCGTGTCATCTACCAATATATTGCAAGTCCCCATAAAAAAATCCAATGAGTATCTTAGAACTATTATCTATGATTTATTTCTATCTGTGATTTATTTCTATCTATGATTTATTTCTATCTTGTTTCTAGAATTAACCAACATATTTGAGATTCCTTACAATGCATTGTAAAATCAATATCAGACATCAATGTTAAATTTATTTATTTCTCCATTTTGTCCTCGAAATTAATGTGTTATTGATAGGACATGATCTAGCAGGAAAGAGCAATACCCGTATATCAACCTGTAGTATAATAACACATGAAGTTTTGTCAGACTTGCCCCGTTTGTTTCTTTCGCTTGCATGCATCTGTGTATTATTAAATCCATTGCAGGCCTTAAGCCTCAGGCTTAGTAAATGAATGAAGGCTCGTGGGTCACTAGATGGATCTATACTTGCTGTTTCTGTCACAAAAAATGATATAGTGACGAGTGACACTGAATCCTTCATGAATTCTTTTTCAAAAAATAAACAGTGGCATGCCATCCAACATATACATGAATAGGATCAAGTACACAGTAAAGAATCTTAAGAGAATTCAAAACACATTTGATGACATGTAAATTATTTTATTTAATTAGATTGTGGTATTCATAGTAGAAATAAGTGGAAGTGTTAGAAAGTGTATGAAATTAAGTTAAAATAAGTTTTCTTAGTTGATTCACCCTGAAATCAATATGGTTTATCACATATAAAAAGATGCCACTTATTCTTTGCGTAAAACAAGTGTATGCCAGTGTAAAAACTCCAATTTATAGTTCCATGGAATACATAGTAAGTATATCGTAGTGTGCTGAATTTACCATGTACGGATTTTTATTTTTCATTTAGTTATTCATTTAAACTCATTGATGCACTTACTATTCAGTTATCTAAATTTCCGCTATTCTTACACTTTATTCATTCCATATCTATAAGTTATTTCACTAACCTACTTTCAATATTTTCTTGCAACCTTATCAGAAACGCTCTTGGCTGGAGATTTAATATACATAAAATGTACTGTTTACTCAGATTTATTGTCTGTCTTCACCAACTTAATTCTAAGTCTGTTTTGAAAGTTTGACACACCGGCGCAATAAACAGAAATATGCACATTTAGATGAACTACTGAAACAAGGAAAACTATAACGAGGATAACGGAATGAGATCAAAGCAGTTATATTGAACCTGATGTGCACATTAATCATAACAACATACAAGTTGATGTTGTGGTCATTACATTTTGTGATCACATTGGAAAATAAATATACGGAAAACATTTACAGAAATATAGCTGAATGATAACACTAGATAAAATGAAGCCGCAGAATAATTGAGAGTGACATATTGAGAGAGATAGAGAGGTAAATATACCAACAGGTAGGCAGATTTAAAAAGCAGAGAACGAGGTAAACACTGAAAGAATATTCAAGTGGGTCGGTGTTTATTCTGCGAAACAAAGTAAAATACGAAAATAGTAAAAAGGTACTCATTACATTTTTTTGGGTAGAATAACAGAAATGATACAACGTCGGATTAAATATTTTGTTGTATTATGTTACGTCCATTCCCATAGAGAGTTCACATCTCACCACAACCAAATTGCTTTTCATCCAGCCTGTTGAAATGTGGTCGATTCTTTCTAATTTGATACATCGTTATATATAGATCAATAAAACCTGTATGCTTTTATATTATGTATAACGAATTCAGCTTATTTGCCAACCTAAAGCCAATAAGGTATGTTTAGAAGGACAATGATTGGTGTCTAAGGCAGGTAGTATTTTTATTTTTAGATGAAATAATCAAAATAAAGAAAATGTCCCTATACTTTGGAAGCATTTTATCCGTTCATTATTCTATAATGGCAGTAATTTTCGATATTGATATTATGGGCTCTCAGATTAAATAGTCCCATCAGGGAACATAGAGAATTCAAAATTGCATGAATATTAAACAAACATACATTCAAATAGTATTTAAATAATAATAATTCAAAGCACGAAAAAGCTACCTAATTAATTATAAAATAATATTGGAATAAAACAGGAAGCTTATTTTTGAGAGTTATGAGTAATGTTGACCACGAAAAGATTTCGATTGACGTTATAGAAAGATAAATAATTGAAAATACTTATGCCCAAAATAAGTAGCTAAAAAAAGAAAAACAACTGCATAAAAGAGATAAACTTCTAAAATAATTCTGATTTTAACAAATATTTCAGTTATAATATTCCATAGAAAATAACATTTTAAGAAATATTGTGTATTTAATAGTTTCAGTGTCCCGAAAGATTTCGTTTCAGATATATCAATGATTCAGATAATTGCAGAGAATTTTTCTTTTTGTCTTTCCTTTAATATACTACTCATCATCTAAATATATTAGCAGATATCTATTCGCACTCAGCGTTAAACACATAAACACGTTGTAAAAAGGCTTGCTACTGTTATATACATTTCTGAAAACAATTTCTTTATATGATTGCATTGATACGCTTATGTATGTATTTTACTAAATATATTTCCTTGTTATGTTTATATATTCTTTCGGAATATGTTTACATATTTGTCATTATTCCATCACGCTTACCAGGAATATTATATGACAAGTTCATTTTTTAGAAAATCCTTTTCAAGCAATTTTGTGATATACAGCTGTCACTATGAATTCAAACTTTGTAATTCTATCGAGTTATTTATAAGAATGGCTGTCTCTCTTTACTAGCCAACATAGCTTAGAGTCGTCAATAATAATAGTGGTACGAATAATTTTAAAATTTAGATGCACAAAACTACCATTTTTGAAGGGGGCTCAAGCAAGGTGAGGTATAGAAACATTATATGGACTTGGTAATTTATTTTCTTATCTCGCAGGAGGATGAAAAGCAAAATTTATCTGGAAGAGATTTGAACTCCGCACGTACAGGGGATACTAATTACCGCAAGACATTCTGAACGACTCTCTGCCGATTCTGTCGTACACCATCTTTGCGTAATTAAAATATATTAATAGGTAATGTACATTTACAGATAGCAGAGAAGTATTTACTTATAAAAGAGTCAAACGACCAAAGTAGATTAACTTACAGATTATAGTGGCAAGAATGTTGTTCATGAATAGGCGCAGGCATGACTGTATGGTTAAGGAGTTCGCTTCGCAACCACGTGGTTTCGGGTTCAGTCCCACTGTGTGACACCTTGGGTAAGTGTCTTCTGCTATAGCCTCGGGCCGACCAATGCCTTGTGAGTGAATTTTGTCGTATATATATGTGTGTGTGTGTGTGTGTGTGTGTGTATCTCCGTGTTTGTATTTGTCTCCGTATCTGTCTGTGTATCTTCTGTAACCTAGCGGTTCGGCAATAGAGACTGAAAGAATAAGTACCAGTATTATAAAAAAAGTACTGGGGTAAATCTGATCGACTAAAACCCTCCAATTCAGTGCCCCAACATGCCCGCACTCACATGACTGAAACAAGTAAAAGAGTAAAAGAGTATGAATATAGTAACCGTACCTATTTTACAAGAAGATCAAGAAATGATAAAATTGAATAATATATTAAAATATAATCTTAATATGGCAAACTTCAACCCCACAACTACAGATAATAGTTATCTAAGATAAAATGTACATCAGGAGAAATAACGAGTAGCTAATCTAAAAAGAGCTACAGATGAGACAAAAGAGTGTGCAAGTATTTAAATATTGACATGTAGCCAATAGGTGCTCAGTATACCCACAGTAATGCAGGCATAAATTTATACAATTCTTAAGCTCTGATAAAAAAGAAAGCAAAAACAAAACCGACACACCCGTGATCGCATAATTACAGCCGATACAATTTGTTAACAATTGCAATAATCTGATATGGCAGTAAAAGACAACAAACTAAGAAACAGAAAAGGAAAGGAAAATTAAATATAAAAGGAAAATGGATACTTTCTTTCGTTGTCACAAATACACACTGTTAAGGAAAAGGTGTATTCAATTGAAAACCCTCAAGTATATGGCAATCCAGGTTTAAAGGCCTATGTAACTAAACGGTCCAAGTCATTTTATATGAACTTCAAGAATTCCTACCCCAACGATACCTAAATTCATTAATCTAAATAACATAAACACAGTAACATTAATTATACATGCGGCAGAATCATTGTGGATAAGAGCTTCATTCAAATTAATAGATATATGTTTCGAGTTCAAAATCAGTCCGGTACTATGTACACATCCAAGGATAAGACACTCGATGAAGATCAGAAATGTAATCAACAACATCGTTGTCTATATGTTTATAAAATATGTCATCACTAAAGGTGAGGTAAATAGACCGAAAAATTAAAGCGGTATATATATATATATATATATATATATATATGCGTGTGTGTGTGTGTGTGAGCGTGTGTGTGCGTGTGTATGTGTGTGTGTACATATGTGTGTGTATATATTTATTTATATGTGTGTGTGTGTGTATATGTATATTTGTATATGT
>JAOPJM010519370.1:0-10711 GCA_027124095.1 Muusoctopus leioderma
CGGGCCGAAATCACCCGTCCAACCCATGCCAGCATGGAAAACGGACGTAAAACGATGATGATGATGATGATGATGTATACATATACACATACGTATGTGTATATATATATATATATATATGTATGCATATACACACACATACATATATAATATACACACACACACACTCACACACATATATAATATATATATGTATGTGTATGTGTGTTGGCCATTGTGTGAATATTTGTGTGTATAAAATATACATATAAATACATATATACATACATTAATACATTCACACTCTTACACACATACACACACACACACACACCCAACGCTAACCAACAAAAAGAAATTCCTTTCATGTACTGATTGATCTGGTTTGTTTACCAAGGAAAATAATATTTGTATCCTATCTATTAACTCTGTGTTGACAGAATTGTTGGACTAACTGGGACTCTGATCAAAGTTTGTAGCAAGATCTAGGTCAGTTGAATGTAAAACACTAGTATTCAGGAGATACATTGCTAGTATCACTCATCACTTGACAAGGTCACAAGAACAAGTCAAGAAAATACTGGAAGAACTACACATTTTGTAAAATAATGCAATCGAAGCGGGCTGTAAGTTATTTTATTTTAGGGAGCCCCGCTAGCTTCCACTCCGTCAGAAATCACCGGAGCTCCTCCCTGGCTCTCCGGGCCTCTCTTTGGTTCTCCGGGCCCCTGTTTAGCTCTCCGGGCCCCGGACCAATGTATCGGCTGAATCACGCTCTCATAGGCCCTGCCTGCTGACTCATGTAACACATCTACACTCAGTAATGGGTAGACCAAGCAGTCACATGAACTTGGCTTTCCAATCAACATTTTCCTGGATAGACAATTACATATTTAATAGAAAGCTGGCAATAAGAATATATTGTTCAGTTCTCCCAAAATATAAAATAGGTAATTTATCTACAATAAATTGTCAGTGGTTAAAATGCACATTTTCTCAAGTTTTACATCGATCTTTTTTTTTTGTGTGCATTTACAAGTGTGGGATAGCTTTTGTTTGAGCAACTATTTTACGTCAGGTAAATTGTAAAAATGGGATTGCATTCCTTTTCATATCTCAGTGCAAAAAAACATACTTCGAGATGTAGAAACTATTAGCTCATCACAAGCTTCTAATATACTCTTGCAATAAAGTTAAGATTTTATTTCTAGAATAGTGCACTTGTCATGCATTGCAATTTTAAAAAAAAGTCATTCATGTGATAAGTATGGCTCACTACTAAACTGTATGTATTCCCACTGTCTCATCTAAAATATTATTTTGCTTGTCATGACGTGTTTGGGTGATACCCTTTTAACAAGCTTAACTATGGAACAAAATCAAAGACATAATCGAAATCTTTAATGTAATAAAACAAGTTTGAGTGTTTCTCTTTCTACAACCTTAACTATGGAACAAAATCGAAGACATAATTGAAATCTTTAACATAATGAAACAAGTTTGAGTGTTACACTTTCAACAACCTGAACTATGGAATGAAATCGAAGACATAATTGAAATGTTTATAATATAATGAAACAAGTTTGAGTATTACACTTTCAACAACCTTAACTATGGAACAAAATCAAAGACATAATTGAAATCTTTGACACAATTATTTCTATCATAGGCACAAGGCCAGAAATTTGGGGGGAGGGGAACAGTCAATTATATCGACCCAGTACTTGACTGGTACTTTGTTTATCGACCCCAGAAGGATGAAAGGCAAAGTTGACCTCAGTGGGATTTGAACTCAGAATGTAAAGAGTCCGAACAAATACCACAAGGCATTTTAGTCTAGTATTATAATATTAACCAATATTTACATAAATTTACCTGTTTTTTGCCACTCCTTATTACATTTCACTCTTTCTTTTTCCAAAACACTACCTATGTTTCCTTTCTTAGACAATGCACAAAAAACTAATTGAATGTTTGTCTTGTCCTTCATCCCCAGAACTGCAAGTACCTACATCAACTCCTCTATTCTATAACAATTAAAACTAAGAATTAAATAAATATATTAACTTTAAAATCGTCTGACCCCACTAATGCAGTAGGACTTCTGTTCTCCTTCTCAGACTATTAATAAGAAGTCCTTTATCTGACATTTGTTTCATTAATTTAACATATACCAATGTTTTCCATATTCTGTACAAAACCTATCTAAAATCTTCATCTTAATATTTTATCTATGCAATATATTTCGAAATTCTTTTCATTAACTTACCAACTTTCTCAATTCATTCCTTTTATCAAAACTTGCTCATTGTAGACTATTACAACTGCAGCTGTTGCAACATGTAATCAATACATATATAATAAAATAAAAAGCATTTTTGGTTTGTATTTGAATGAGTTGAAAAATTAAACATTAATGTTTTATTTGTAGTCATTATAGAAACTAGAAATATGGTGTGCAAACTGAAGTCAGTATTTAGTAAATAGAACAGTGAGGATTGACAGGAAGGTAGATACATAGAATATTGACAGTCATATGGATATATGAAGTGTCTAAAAAATGAGAGGATATAGAATCAGATTGGTAGAAGTTGGAATAACCAAATGGATAAAGTGTCAGCCTCTTAGCTAAAAGGTTATGGATTTGTATCTTATTGATGAGATACAACTTATATGGGAGCAGAACAGAAAGAGAATGATTCAGTAGAGAGCAGTGAGTTGATGGGAAGTTGATAACCTCAAATTGTCTAACACTTGAATGAATTATTGAATCCAATTAATTGGAAAAGCAAATGAATTAAAAGATACAGAGATTTAAATATTAAATAGTTGGGGTTCAGATAAATGACAATATGTTAATTATTAATAGGTTATTTAAAAACATTTGTGTTAATCATATCTTTAACACTTATTAGCATAATGAATTTCCATCAAATTAGCTTTTAATTTTCATTGAATATTTTGTTAGCTATAGGAAGTATATACAATTGTTAAACAATTGCTCCAAAAATATACAAAATATCTGAAATTGCAAAAAATATTTCATTCATGATAGAATGGAAAAAAAGGATATAAAGTACTTTCAAGTGATGAAAATAGCCACTAATGTACAAAGCACAAGTATGAAGAATCAAGCAGTACACCTATTCTCAAGTACTTTGAATAATATCCTCAACCAACTTGACTAATTTTAAAATAGTTAATGAAACTGAAGCACTTATCAACACTCTACATCACAAGAGATAGGTGCCTGCAAATATACTCAAGTCATAGCACATCAGGTATCAGGGCTATGCTGACATTGCAATATGAAAGATGCTGTATCATCTTCATTCATACAAAATGCCTTCCCCATGCCTGATGCCAAGGCCTACACCTTGAATAGAAGTTTCCTACAGTTAGCAATCAGAATTTGGAACAATCCTCCAGAAGCTGCTATTAGGATCATCTCCATCAGTGATATTTAATTTTTCAAAAGTCATGTATAAGTTGTAGTGAATCAAAGATAGGTTCTTTTTGTGACACAAATATCTAATGAGGCTATTGTTCACAAAGTCACATATATAAAAAACACAATAGCAATAAAGCTTTATGAAAAGTGTGAAATGTTTAAATACGAGCTCACAAAACCGATTTAACAAAGCATTCTTTTTCAGCTAAACATAAAAACATAGTGCTGTAATTAACTTAAATTTGCAACCAACCAGCAGTTTTTTCCTGTAACAAAATAAGGAAATTAGAACTACAGTTAGCAGCATTTGTAGCTTATCATCCAAGTATTTGAAGCATTGATCATTTAAAATTTATTAAAAATAGAATTCCTCCATTATCAATTGTAGCTGATTTGAAATTGCATAGAACAAAATGCATGACACTTATAAAAAATGTTATTGCTCCATCTTTATTAGAATAACAAATTGAAGACATAAGTAATAGTCATTTCTTGTTGATGTTGAATGAGTCAGATGATATTGCTTGTGAAAAGCATCTATGTGTGTGTTAGATATTACAATAAAAGACAAAATAAAATTGTATCACAGTTTTGGGGATTAATACCTGTAACAAAAACTACTTCTGAAGTGTTGCATCAAATCGTGAAAAAGTTCTTCAGAGATGATGGAATTAATATTAAAAACGGTTTTGCTATTGCAGTAGGCAGAGCTTCAAACCTTTGTTTTGCTATTGCAGTAGACAGAGCTTCAAACCTTTGTTTTGCTATTGCAGTAGACAGAGCTTCAAACCTTTGTTTTGCTATTGCAGTAGGCAGAGCTTCAAACCTTTGTTTTGCTATTGCAGTAGACAGAGCTTCAAACCTTTGTTTGAAGCTCAACCCTTTGTCGTTAATAATTTTTTTTACATGTTAATGAAATTAGATAATCCAAACTTGATTCTTATAAAATGCATTTGCCACTCTCTCCATTTATCATGTTTCCATGCTGCTGAAGAATTACCTGCTAACATTGACTATCTGTTAAGAGAAACTCACAACTGGTTCCACAGATCAGTGCTTTGAAGAGAATCATATATGGAAATATATAATTTTATCAACGATGGTGAAGAACCATTTGAAAATGATTCACCTTTCAGCCACAAGATGGTTAGCGAGACGTAACTGTGCAAAAATAATTCTCAATCAGTGGGATGCATAAAAATTACATTTTGAAATGGCATCTTCAAGTTGCGACAAGTATTATGCAAGGAAATTATATAATATGTACTCAGATGCAACTAATCAACTTTATTTAACATTTATGATACCTTTGTTAAGTGAATTTAAAAAAAAGTTAATTTACTGTTCCAAAAAGAAATGGTGGATCACTATATTATCTAAGCAGTTTTGCAATGTCTACGTTTACAAGAATTTTGTATCCTAAATATGTGAATTTTGCAACGAATTTAGATATTGAATCATGGTATGAAAAAATTGACATTGGATACAGGTTCTCTAACCTTTTAACCAGTAAAATATCATCAAAAAAATGTTTCCAAGAACAAGGAAACGTTGTAGAAAAACGGTGTCTAAGCTTTTTGAGACGGATGTGCAAAGAAATCTTGATCTGTGTCCCTATAAATATTGAAACCCTTCAAAAGATTAAAATCTTTTCCCCAAGAGTTTGTTAAAAGTCATATTCATCCATCCTTTGCAGCTCTCCCTTTAAATTTGGCTGATCAGTCTAAAATTGAAGAAATAGAAAACTAATGGCGCAGACTGCTAACACCCAATCGGAAAAGTGTATTTCCTGAAGAAATTCCCATTGACACTGTAGGATTACAAAAATATCTAGTAATAAAACAATAGAAAACTAATACAAATAGCTTCAAAATACAAACAAAACCAAAAATTGTTTTTGTCTTCAAGGAAGACAAAAAATACAAAACAGAGGCTGAAGTGACAGACAGTTGTGAGGTCAAAAGAGAAACAACATCAGTAATTGTGAAAAAGCTAAAAACTAAGGTAAGAATGGGACTACAGAATGCTATGCTAAAATGATAGCAAGAAAAGCCCCTACATGACCAACACCTGAACAAACTGAACAAGGTGGAAATAGACAAAGAAAAATTACAGCACTGGATGAGAGAAGCACAGGATTGAAAGCTGTGACTGAAGGATTCTTGATTGAAGCACAGGATCAAAGACTTCCCACCAGAAACCACCAAAAGCATATAATGAAGCAGAATACAATACGTAACTGCAGAATATGTGGAGTTTGGGAAGAAACAATTAACCACATTGTCTGTGGCTGCTTAGCATTAACCAAGAGAAAATACATCTACATGCATGACAGAATTGGGGCTTTCATACACTGGTAGTTATGCCAGTATTATGAAATACCAACAGGAAAGAGGTGGTATAGACACACACCAGTAAAGGTCTCAGATAGTGACAAAGCAACCATACTCTGGGATATGCCAATCCACAGAGACAAGGGTATCAAGATTAATCAACCAGATATATTATTGTCTAAGACCACCAAGAAAGGAAGTACCTCCTAATCAAAGCATCAGTCTCTACAGATGATAATATATCTCACTAAAAAAAATGGAGATATTAACCATGTATAAAAATCAGGAAACAGCGTTAACCAGAATGTGGGGACTGTAAACAGAAACAATTCCTATAATAATAAGTGCTTTGGGAATGATTTAAAAAGATGCAAACAAATGCATAAACCAAACCCCACTTTTGCTATAGAAGTCAGGCACAAAAATACTGCCCAACCTTCTTTATTAAAGGAAGGCAGTGGAACAATCTTTACGATGGATCTGGAAGAGAGCTTCATTTTCCCAATGCTGCAATTCAATTATCTCACATAAGCCCACAGGTAAGTGATTCATGGCCACTTGATGAGTGCAAGCAGAACAGTCTTGTCTGCTCTACTACATCTTGTATATGCAGGTCCGTCTAATCACATGGGCACACTGGGCAGTTGCCAGGGGCCCACGATTTTAGGAGACCCGAAATTCAAGTTGGAAAATTTTAATATGTTGTGAGAGAGAGGATTAGAGACCCCCCAGTACATTGGTTTTGCTAGGGGCCTCAAATACCCTTAAACTGCCTTACTGTATATAGTGCAGTCAGCCAAACATTATTGTCCGTACAGCCTGTCAGGAACTGGCAGTGCCCTTCCATAGCGCTGCAAGACCAAGGATTTCTGGAAGTTATACATAATGCTAGATCTGAAAGTCCTTCCAGAACAGTCTGTACCACATGTTACTGCTGACACTCAGAGTAACTTCAGGTCGTTGTAATAATTAACAATTATACATTTTAATGAATAGCATTAAGATGAAATTACAACTATGCTGCAATTAAAAGAGAAGAAATAGACAAAATAAATTCCCTTCAATTTTATTTTTTTTCAATATTATTTTGTTTTTATTATTTCTTACTATTTTTTAAAATTTATTTATTTTTTCATTGATTGATAAGGACTAAGGAAATAAATGAATGATATTTAAGGGAAGGTAGTTTATTACATCATTGATCTTAAAATTGACTTTTTTCCCCATGTTATGTCCCTAATTTAAAAGGACCTCCAACACTTTTTACTTTAGTATTGAAAAAACCCCACAGAAGACTCCTAAACTACCATAGCTCCTACTCCTCCATTTCTCTTTCTCAGTATTAGTTTCTGTATTTTTCATTGTCTTTTACATTACCCCTCATGCTAACCACCACTTACATCCCCTCTCTTTTGCTAGCTGTATCACTTTGGAGACTAGAGAACACACACACGCACACACAAACACACACATGTTCAAGCACGCATGCACACACACACATGCACACATGTTCAAGCATGCATGCACACACACACACATTTGTGCAAACATGCATGCACACACACACACACACATTTGTGCAAGCATGCATGCACACAGACATACCCACTCACAGACTCACATGCACACACAAGCATAGCTGATTTTTCTTTTTATCATACATGATTATAAAACCAGAATTATTATAACATTACTTGTATCACAGAATTCCAGCAGCCCTATAATCTGCCTATCGTTTGTATTTAGTTCACTTTGAGCTCACAAAGATTTTCAACTTCTTTGATAGTCAAAACAACATGCCGATCCTATCATTTGCCAACCCTGCCACATCTCTATTTTAATTATTTTACAACTTGCAAAGAGAAAAATTTTGATCAGTACTACTTTGAAATATTCTTTGTGAGGTGATTTTTTAACAATGATAATCCATCATAGTTCTTCCCATTCATTCCATGTTGACAAAGCTCAAATGGAAAAGTGGTGTTTCTTTGTTAATGATCTTTTTCTCATAAATAAACATTAAATTAAATTAGACACTTTACAAACATAAACCCAAGAAGGAAAAAAAATGTTCTATGGGAATCGAACCACGCATCTGCCATATACTGGAAGGCCATGGTAACCTCTACACCAAAGCAACCCCAGCACACTTCCTCTACTCAAAGTATGTATAAAGTGTCTTTATGCCAGCTACCATACTGCTTCCTATTTCATTTCTCACACCAGAGTCCCCGGTATTTTGTAGCGACTTAACCCATAACTGGATATGAATTGTTTTATTTGTATTTTTTCTCTATTTATTACATTTAACATAGTTTTCACATAATTATCACTTCTGAACATTCTCAATGTCTGAAACAACATGAAAACTCGAGTGAAACAGCCCCCAGAATACCAATATTAGTAGATGACAAAGTAAGCGGTTAAGATTTCTCTATTTACATTTTCCCCAGCCCACAATATCAATATTGCCTTATCATTAAATACACCTACTGTTTCTGAGAAAACTTCACTTAACCTGCTAGAAATAGCAACCAAATTTCCCTTAAATCACACACTATTGTCTTAAAAAAAGGAAGGACTCATTGGCCAGTGTAAATTTAGATATACAAATTTACCATTTCAGCTTTACTTTTCTCCCCAATGTCAGTTCAGAAGTCAGTCAGTATACCTATGTACAGTTCTCTATCTCACCAACATGGATACGAAAAATGACCTCAACATGGCTAAAGAGTCCTCTCTTATTCGATCGCTACTATTTTACAGATTATACTGAGTACACTTCATCATGGCACCAGCACTAGTGAAGATACCTTGATCTCCTGCAGGCTGAGTCCTCTCTACTCCACATTGTATCTGGTCTTTGAGGGCAAACATGACCTAAGAGTGTGAACAGAAGGGGAGTAATGTATTAGAGGGCAGAAGGGAAATGGAAAGAGTATTTGTATGGGTGTGATGGGAGGAAGCAGTGATTGGGAGTTAGTGGAAGAGAAATGCAAGAGGGATAGTGATAGCTGCATATTGGGTGTTTGGTAGGGGTTGGATAGAAGACAATATGAGTGGCAGCAGTGTAAATATGTCACAGATGTGATAGCTTTGGATAGGTCACTAGATTGATAGCAGCAGATGGCTGGTGTATTTCTATCTTGCTCCTGTTAGCTTCTCTGACAATTTTCTTATTACTTTCATGTATTCTACAGCCAAGTTTATTTGAAGCCTCATCACTAACTCAAACCCTCAAGGCTGCAATCTTTCATTTGGATCTTTGTTAATTCTATGAAACATTTCCTGCTACGAAGTAAAAACCACAGTAAAATGAAAACTGTAGCAAAGCCTTTGATAAAAGCATGTAATCCTCCTAGTCAAACTCCCTTCCTATGGACTATGGCTGGATCTGAAGCCTCCTCATTAGCTATACTATATCTGCTGTTGTTCTTACTGTTGATGTTGTTGATGATGCTGATATTTTAGTTGTAGCAGCAGTAGTATTTGTTGTTGTTAAGTAACCCTGACCATCTCTGCTTAAGTAGACTTAAAGCAGGAAGGTAGCCATTTAGATGTTTGGCGGAAGGTCACATGTCTTTCATCCTTGATATGCCAAACTTCTGTTTTTATCTGGTATTATGCTGTGCACCTTGCCATACAATGCTTGGTTGAGTGGAGTACAGAGTAGCAGTAAGGACTCATCTATTTCTATTATCTAGTCTGCTCTCTTATGAACACAGCATGGTTAAGAAGTTTGTTTCACAATCCTGGGATCACGGTTTGATCTCACCGCATGGCACCTTGGGAAAGTGTCTTTACCATAGCCTCAGGTCGACCCAAGCCTTGTGAGTGAATCTGGGTAGATGGAAACTGTGCAGAAGCCCATTGGATGGATTGTACCTGTAATTCAAAAGTCCAGTCTTGTCACATTGTGTCACACTGATTCTGTCTGAGGATTACATTAAGGGTACACGTACCTGTGGAATACTCAGCCACTTACATGCTAATTCAATGAGCTGGCAGTTCAGTTGATTGAACAACTGAACACTCATCATCTGGAACTCAGATGAAGATCCATTTTTTAGTCTGCTCTTGAATAACGACTAGCTGCATTGAAGACAGACAAAGTGGATTTTGTTAGAGTGCAAGGGTTTTCATTCCTTAAGACACACTGGAAATGATTGGAAACCCAGAACAGAATTTAGAGTTGTTGTGACTATTGATAATGTTGTTATTTGGATGTGATTATTCAGAGAAGGTTAGAATGATAATGCTTTTTAAAATAGTGTTGTAGTATCTTTCTGTTTTTAATATGTCTAGATATTGTGACTGGCTGGCTGGTATCTTTATTTCAGCTACCATGAATTTTGCTTCATGCATGTTTAAGCAATCTTGCATGTTTTGATATTCTTATTCTATTATTTAGGTGGTCTGTGAATGGGGTGTGTATGCACTATTATATGAAGCATGATATTTTATAAGATTTGTAGTTCACTTTCGTTGTTGCTGGTAGAGATACTGAGGGCCCAGATAGGACTGACACAGTTCATGATTAATCTTATGTATTATTTTGACTTCATTTGTCATTTATTGAGTCTCTTTCTATTCTTCATCAATGGCTTTTAATGATTGTCCACTGGCCCTCATACTAACTTCCATACAAATAACACATCTTCCATTTTAGTTTCAAACTTCTCATAGTCTATACTTTGATAAGCTTCAAACTTCTCATACTTAGATAAGCAAGAGACACAACTCAGTTTGTCTTCACATATAACAGACAGTATAACTACATTCTGATACATTAACAATTCCCCAGAACTCTACAACAGTATCACTGTAAATTCACTGGCCTCCATATCTGATCCTGACAAACAAAAACCATTCATAACACTGGTCAACACTATTTTCGTTGCCAAAGTTATTGGAGTGATTTTAGGGTAAGTTTGGGGTGCTGAATCTG
>JAOPJM010519377.1:0-10711 GCA_027124095.1 Muusoctopus leioderma
ATATAGTTCAATGATTCATATCAATTTGATGATGCGGTACCATGTGGAACTGTGTCCTACAGGATGTTAAGAGTTAATGGCAAGGGAATGATAAACTATAAACATTGTCAGTTTCAACATTTTTTTCCCTAACTTTACAGAAGGGCCTTTCTTCAATCAAAAGAAGGGTTTATATACATTTTGATATCAAGAACAATCTTCCTGCTGGATTAGCTATTCTGCAAGGCTTAAATTTCATGACTATTAGATTATTTCTGGTTTACCTTCAACCACCTGAGGGTGCCTCTATATAATCACTCGACCTGCTAGAAATAGCATCTGAATCTCCATCAAACTACACCCTACTATCTTATTGGGTAATGGAGTCCGGGGTACACAACTGAAATGCCTATGATTATAGTTCTGCTCGATCAGAGCTGACCTGAGGCTAAAACAACCTTCAGACTCCTCAACTGTTGATTTTAATTTATATAATTTTCTCTCTACATGTACAAATCATTGGCATTTTGCACCTTACTGCTTTCCCAGCTCACTGTCATTCTTCTTTTATAACATTACTTCTAAATTAATGACTTCTTCATTCATCCACTGTGTTTGCTTTTATCTTATTTATTTTTTATCACACTTTGTGAACAATAGTGTTGTAGGTACAGGTTTCCAATGGGCCAATCACTGGTTCACTGCATTTTTGTTGGCGAGAGTAACATGGAAGAACCACTGATTTTACAGTTTGTTGCTTATATATACATTGGTGGAAGATAGCGCACACACACGTGTGTGTGTGTGTGTATAACCCAGAAATATATATTCTGCATGGTGTATTGAATGCTCTTTTCTTTGTCTGTACATCTATCCTCTTGTGTTTATATATATGTATGTATGCATGTATATAATACACATATGACTTCCATACAATTTCCGTCTACCAAATTCCACTCACACGGTATTAGTCAACTCTGAGGCTATGGAAGAAGACACTTGTCCAAGATGCTGCACAATGGGATTGAAACTGGAACCATGTGTGTGGTTGCGAAGCAAACTTCTTAACCACAAAGCCATGCTTGCGCCTATTATGCTTATCATACGCTATCAATTTATCCCTAAATTCTTGACCGTATGCTGTAATTAGTCTCACTATTTTAAACAAATACACAGAAATACACAAGGCTGCATGCACACATACACACACTATGCATACATTTCACACACAAATAGCAGTTTCTTAATTAGTCTTGGTATTATTGCAAGTAGAAAAGAAAGTTGTAATATTTATTATTCATCCAATTAATTAGTCTACTTATAACGGATTATGGATGAAAAGGCAATATAGTGGAGAAACAAAATAGGTAGTTCATGTTAAAGAAAATATAAATGTTGTTAGATTGTGCTTTAATAGTTAATTAGCTTTTAATTAACTGATTTCAAACCAGAAAAAAAAAATGTTGAAACTGACAATGTTTATAGTTTATCATTCCCTTGCCATTACCACCAATTGTCAGAATTTTTTACTTTTCTTAGAACAAAACTCTGTAATAGTAAAAAAAAAATGAAGTAAATACAATGTGTCACTAAATAATAAATAAATAATAATAATAAAATTGAAATGAGACTTTGTGCAAACAGTTGTTTAGCATGAGAAAGTAAGTTGCTTTAAAAGCTGGCACTGAGTGAACATGATCCCACATGAAAAAGTCTGATCTAATTACACCTTCCTATCAAAGAAAAGCAACAATGTTTATCAGCAGTAAGCTTTTACTTTGACTGCTTAACTATGAATAATAGTAAACAAAAGGGAAATCAGAACTTTGTTTTACTGTTCTAGTAGCCCTAGTATCCTCTCATTGTTGTCTTTACATACCTATGAAAAATACACTTTAGAACCTAATACTGTTTTGTATCTGTTCACATTGAATTTCTTTTATTCTCTGAATTAAGAGATAAACATGTATATATAGAAATAAGCAAACTAATTATTTTATAGGATTTAAGAGATAGTTAGTTTCAACATGTGAATAAAGATATAATACTTAGGGAGTAAAAGTAGTGCTGTATAAAATCTAGAACTAAATTTTTTGCATACCAGTACTACGAAAATGTTTTGTTGAGAGAGAGAGAGAGATCTTTTATAAACTGAATATTTTGGACTTTTAATCATTTTATTTATATAATGTTCAGATTTAAAATTGGAACTTAAGTAATGAAGTTGTGAAATCATAAATCTTAACACATGTATATGTATGTGTGTGTATATGTATGTGTGTGTGTGTGTGTGTGTATATATATATATATTTTACCATAGGTATTGAGTATTCTATTTCTTGTTTAACACCCTACAAGCAACCTGTTATATATATATATATATATATATATATAAATAATGTGAGGGAGGGTATTACTAATACCCAAACACAGTATGAATATTTTAGATCTATAAATATACTTCAGTATATCAAATTATATATAGATGGTATTAGTAAACAGTTTAAGTATGGTAGTGTGCCATGAAGTGAAGAAATATCTAGTGATTTGGGCAGATCTTTTGTTTTAATTTTACAGAACACTTCAATTATATTTTAGTCTGAGAAAGAAGGGCAGTGCCCATTGTTATTTTTAGGCTTTCCTAGATTAGCAGATAGTTCTGTTAATGTTCATTTTGAACTGTTGCAGGTTATTTGTTGGAAGTAAATTGAGGGCATCATTTCTGGGGAGAAAAGATTGGACACAAACTTTTGGTATAGGGTCTGTTGGTAGTGACAATAAGAGAAAAAAAAGGCTGGTGCTTCAATTAGCCTAGTGTTTAGGGTGTTGGGCTCAAGATCGTATGGTCGTGAGTCCAATTCCTTGACCGGGCAGTGTGTTTTGTCCTTGAGCATGGTATTTCATTTCACATTGCCCCAGTCCACTCGGCTGAAAATGAGTACCAGCAGTAGCTGGGGGTTAACCGTACTATGGATTGGCGTCCCATTTAGGAGGGAGTCATACTCTGTCGCTTAAATGCCTCAGAAACCAGGATAAGCTCTGGCCTAATGGGCCTGTACACTCAAGACAGGCTTTAACTATTATAGTCAGTGAGTGATGTAATCTTGCATTTAATTGTTACTGTTAATTGGGTCTGTCTAATTAAATGGCAAATGATTAAAACTTTGTAATCCTGAGCCTTTTGTATCAGAATACTTCAAACATTAAGCAATGAAAAATCTGCATGATATAATTAGTCTACCGTGGAATGCTATATTGAAAACATTTAGTTGAAGAAATAAAAGAATAATGTTAATTTAGGAATTTTGAAAATCATTAACAGTAATATAGTTGATTGATTGGTAAACATTGATTTGCTTTAATTTTGGTTGATTAAAGGAAATGCATCTCCAAAAGTAATGTGAATTAGAATTTCCAAGATCTTAATTTGAATTGTTGCTGTGGAAAGGAAAATGTCTATAAGTCATACTGCATAAAATATATGAATGTTGTAAAATATATATTTTCTCATGTTTGAAGTTTAATAGAATTAAATTTATGGAGTATCTGTGAGTCCTTGTCATCAATAGACATGATAAGCATTTAACAAGCAGAATCAGTAGATCATCAGGCAAAATGCATTGTGGTATGTCCTTTTACGTTTTGAGGTCAACTTTGCCTTTCATCCTTCAGGGGTTGATAAAATGAGTACCAGTCAAATACTGGTTTGATTTATTTGACTGTGTCTTCACCATTTGTGGCCCTCATGTTAATGTTAGAAATTGTTAAATGAATGGAAAAACAATGTCATAATTGTACCAACTAGAGTTTATAGTGTTTTAGTCACAAATGCTCAGATTAGTTGGTGATGAAAATGAAAAATATTGATCACTGGTTGAAGAAAGGATTATCTTATTCTATATGAAATGTCAGCAAACAATGGCAACAGAAATACATGTAGTAATACAACTGACAGGTAAGCAACCCCAACATTGCTACCAAAAATGGTAGGAACAATCAGAAGTATATGTGAGGAAGAATACTCTGTAGGCTACATGCCATAAACCTTGCTTTGCACTTCTTTTGTAATTGTTTCTAACATAGACACAAGGCCAAAAATTTGGAGGGAGGAGTAAGCCGATTAAATTTACCCCAGTACTTGACTGGTACTTTGTTTATCGACCCCGGAAGGATGAAAGGTGAAGTTGACCTCGGCGAGATTTGAACTCAGAATGTAAAGGGCCGTAACTAAATACTAAAAGGTGTTTTGTCAGACACTCTAACAATTCTGCCAATCCACCACCAAAAGTTGCAGTGGAAAATTATGTATAATACACAATTAAAAGTCTCACATAAGTTGATTGTTGTTAATAGTTTGCAACAATAGTTATGAACTGTTTGATTGTAATTATTTAATGGAGAGAATGATTGATTTTAAATTTATATTTTTTGTTTTGCTTCTGGTCATTTTCAACTTATAAATTTATAAATTAATTGTCTAAATGTCTGAGATGAGTTGTTAAAAAAGATTATAGTTTTTTATACTATTAACTTCGTCTTTAGAGATAAATATTTTAAAAATACTTACATTTACACAACGTTCCGATTAGGCTGATCTCCAGTTGACTTCAGGTGTCTTATTTCTTGATGTCTACATAGTCTTGGACTAGATGCATCAGTGGAGGAGTGCATTATATTTTTAAAGTAAAGTATTCTAGTTCAAGTCCTGTTCGGGACTATGTACACATCCCGGAATAAGACACCTGATGATGTTTGTAGATCAAAACATAGTGTAGATGCAAACATTGAAAAATGTTATTTAAAGAACAATTAAGATATCTTAGAATTTCTTTAGTATTTTCAATATCTTCTCTTGAAATTAACTTTACTTTAAATTTTTTGTTTTTTTTTGTTTTATAATTTTTATTGATTAACTGGCTGGAAGATATAATTTTGAGAGCATGATTGGTTGTTAGAAAACACTTTAATACTTTAAGTGAAAGGATATAACTGTAACTGTTTACATATTTACTTTTCTCATTATGTGGATTGGACAGGTTTATTTTTTTCTTGATGTAGCTTGGATAAGTTTGTAAAATTGCTTTTCTACAGTTTGCTTTACTCAAGTCATTGTTTCTTCTCTGTTTCACTTCTACTTTCTGAGGTTATTTTAGAGTACTCCATTTGAGAGGTTTTTTTTTCAGTGTTAGGTTAGGGTTACATTGTCTCATCTGTCTACCATTTCTATGCCTGCTCACAATACTTCTTTACATCACATGATTGTGTCACTGATGTCTCATACAAGCATATGTTTTAACAACAGAAGTTATCAAAAAACAGTTGCAACTGAAGATTCAGACTATATGAACAAAACTTTGTCACTAAAGTCTGAGTAGTCACTAGTTGCTTAAGAAGTTACTACTTGCTCTTAGAAGAAAGTGATCTTAAGTTATGCTTTATTTTTGTTGCAAGCTGTAGCCTTCAGCTGATTGCATATACAATTCTGATTGTTTGATTTCAATAGCTTCAGCTTTTTAAAGAATGTTCACCATACTTAAATAGATATCGTACTTCAGACTCTGATTACTGTGAGATATGCAAAGGAATCTAGATAAGCAATATGCACCACAATTGCTGCAAATGTTGTATTGGCTGCTGTTAATGTGACTGACAAATTGATTGAGCACTTTGGTTGCACTCTTAAACTGAAGTGTTAATTGAGGTTCTTCATGGGAGAAGAATTCCTTTGGCATCTTATTGATTTGTTGTTCCATTTTTCAGAGCATCCTTTTAAGTTGGATTGCTAGACAGCTCTAATTCTGTTTGATAGAATTGAAGTCTAACTAGATCTAACCAATCTTCAAAGTAGGTGTGTATTCTTCTATACACAGCCTGCTGCAACTCAGTTTGTTATTTATTCTGATTATGTTGAGAAACATTTTACGTAGGCCCATAGTAAATATCCACTGCTATAAAAACATCAGCTATTTATTATCATACTTTTCTAGTTTCCATCCAATATTTCTAATTTGTATGATTCATATTTTTCATTTAAATCTCTCATTGAAAAGAGCAAATGTGCTTGCCATATGATTATCGGCGTACTCCAAAGCTCCTTTCTTTGCAAGTTGCTAAGAGCAAGGGTGTTCTTTTGTCAAACTTCCTGTGTGTGTCCGTCCCTGTCCACAGGTGTGCATGCTCATGCACATAAAACATTAATTATATCACTTTTCAAGTTCTCTTTATTAAAATACTTTTGGTGAATAAACAATTCTGCAACTTTCTAGATAATGATCTTGTGTTGCATTTTCCTGTGTTTAGGCTGGCTTACTATATTTTATTCTCTCTCTAACCTGTATAAAGAGAAATTTAATGAAATGAGAATGTTCATTGATTTACAGTTCACCTTTTCAGTTTGCTAGAGTGAAAGTTATTAATAAATTGCCAGTGTGTATATGACTGTAAGAAAACTGTTACAGTTAGGTGTGATTAAGTAAATGTTTTAAGATGAGGAATTTCACCTATTAAATCAAGTTTCTAACAATTTATCACTGTATATTGTTGATACTTGCTGACATGATCTTCACATATAGAAATATAAGACTGTTGGCAGTTACTAGGTTGGTCAAATGGTGTACTAGTAAGTTAGCATATTACCATGACACTATCATCTACTCCACATCCTGTAACAAACAGAAAATTAAAATAAAATTATAATCAAATTCAAATGTAGTCACATCTGTAAATGCAAACTGAAACCATGCCTCAAGTTTCAGTGCCTTCCCAACAGAGTTAATGCTGTAATAAAAGCAGTCTTATGTACAGAAACATTACACACTACTAGTTGTTTTAGTCATCACAGCTAAGGCCATATTGAACCACTGGGTTCTTTATTTTTAGCTGTGAATTAAGTTGATTGCATTACCTTCTGTTCAGACCATTCAACTGACTGGCAAAGATTTCCACAAATATGCTTCAACCACTAACTCACAGATGTGGTGTCTCCTTTCTCTGCCTCTTCTGTAGCTACTACAACAGCCTCTGCTCCTCCAACCAAGCTACCTGCTTGTTTTTTTCCCACCCAAGCCTATCTGACCCACTTGTCTTTCATCTTCTAATCACTTCTACTGTGTCTCACTTCCTGGATCTCGCACTAAGCGCTCCCTAGTCCTTTCTCCCAGAATTGTAACCTCTGAAATTTGCTCCTGACCTCCATTTTCCATGCAGACATCAACTTGCAGATGTTCATCCTGAACATCAACCACATCAATCTAGCCAGTCTGAGAGGGCCTGAAAATATCATGGGTACTGTGCCTCCATTCTTTGACTAACTTGCTAAAAAGAAAACTTAACTAGTGCAGCATGAAACCATTGTATTCACTTATGGGCACTCTGTAATTTCCACTTTATCCTCTCTTTCTCTCTCAGGGTATATAGGGCTTTGATATTGTGGGGTCCACAAAATTTCTAGAAAGTTGATACTATCAACTTTGTTGAAAATAATTTGACTAGATCTTTGCCATACATTGAAAAGGAAGGGAGAGAAGAAATTCGAAGCTAATTAATATGGTAAACTACTATGTTTCAAGATTATGTCTTATTACGAAGAGAAATTCAACTGTAAATACAACTTAGACATATACTTTTATTATTATTTATTTATTTATTTTTACATTAAAAAAAATGTAAGTTTGGAACCATGTGTGTGTTAAAATACTATAAAAATTGGCTGATTTCTGTCTAATTGGATCAATGTCATATTAAGATAAGGTTAATTACACATACTAGGATTATACATGCAATCCAAGTAGCAGGAAAATATGTGTACAAATATAGCACTTGAGGATGATTGTTAAAGTTGAGATTATTAGTTCAAGCAATGATTGCTAGTCTATGATGTAACCAGACAAATTCAGCCATTCAGATTATTAAATATACATTTCATAGAATGAAAGAGATTTCAGTATTTGCTATTATTGACAGGACATTTTGTTTCTTTCTTTTTAATAAAGTACTGTATGTAGTATTATTGAACCTGGAGTGCAAACTTAAGTAGATTGGAATGAAGTATCAATTAATGGCATCTACTGATAAGAAATTCAGAAAACTTTAATTCAGCCTGATGTTAATCACAAGGTGCAATAAATAGTTGACTATATTTAGTGAGGTCATTTCAGGACACAAATGATCATGGGTTTGTATTTTGTTGTAATTGGCCTGCAAGATGATTAACTCTTTTTGTCTCGGATTATCTACCTGATAAAATTACTTGTTTCTGTGTCTAGCCAACAAAGGAATTTCTATGTGGTTGCTTGATTTGCTAGAAATAGCAGCCAAATTTTCTTCAAATTACACACTCTCCTAAATTAAGGACTCATTTGGTTATGTAGTCCTAGATACACTATGCATAGCTGAAAGACTTTTTAATCATGAGTCTACTAGATCAGGCCAGACCTGGGACTAAAAGAAATAACAAGGATACACTTTGGATAATGTAGTTTTAGATTGTAAAATAATTTACTGTTTGTTTCAGCTTGCAACTACTGAATTTGTTTATTAACTTTCTATTTGGTTCTGATTAATCATTCAGTCATTATTCTCAATTCTTCAGGTGTGGGGATAAGGGTGGGGATCACATAACACCAAACTGGTATGTTAATTTATATGAGTTGGTTTTTACTGTTAAAACTTGTCAAAACAAGTCTAAAATCAACAAAAATAACCCAATTAACCCAAGAATAAACATTGTCAGGCAAGTTTAAGGAATTAAGAAGTGTCAAATGCAATTCTTACTTTAGTACTTAGAATGATTGTGTGTGTGTCTCTCTCTCTCTCTCTCTCTCTTTCAAATAAGTTGTATGTTTGGACAAAGACAAAAAAAAAGCTTTTTTCCAAATTAGATATGATCTGTTTTCTCTGTTACGTGTGATTTAGATATTTTCACAGAATCTGTTTCTGTTATTCATTTATTTAATTTTTTGAAGTCTTAGCTTTTTCTTGTTTTTTTTTTGTGGAATAGTAATGCAATCTTCATTATTATTTTTTTAATTTAGGCTATGAATTATACCTCCGATTCAAAAGTGGGAAGAATGGTGCTTTTGCTTTTCTCCCAAGTGCATTTAGCAAATTAGTTGAAGCTATTCTGAATGTTGAAACTATGTTATGGATTTCATTCATCAAGAACTTAGCATTGCACAAACACGGCCTATCACTTTTAATGAAAGTAATTTCTTACATAGACACAACGCCTTCAATTTAGAGGGGAAGTAGATGAGAACGCAAGATCTTTATGCCTTTCTCAAATGGATTAGTAATAGGACTTGCAACTGAGTTGTAGTGACAGCTAGCCAGTTACTTTATTTTCACTTGCTTTCAATAATTATCAAATAACTATGGAAAATAACAATATGTGGGGGACATATACACATATGTACATGTATTCACACTCATAAACAGTGATCATTAGCTGTGCATCCAGGTCACTCCTCCATTGCCATAGGACTTGGGTTTAAGTTTCGACAGTGGGGCACAAAGCCATGACTTGCACATAACCTAGTTTTAAGTTTGGAGAACTTGCACAGCATCGTCCACACTCTCCTCTTGAATTATCTGGATCCAGTGGCAAGACATGATCAAGATAGTTGGAGAAAAGACTGAATGCAGCAGTTGCCAGAGACGTGGCAGAGTTTGAAAAGAAAACCATCTGTGGGGCTCCAATCCGATATTTCTGTCGGGGTCATTTCCCTTAGCCTTCTGCTATTCCTAAAACTCACAAGACTGAAACTATTTGACCCATAGTTGGAGGTCTATTGGAAGTCTAAGAGAGTGGGGTTTGAATTTGGAGTTTTCCAGCTCCTAAATAGATGTTTTGATTAGAACTAGGGGTCCATCACTCCCATTGGTCTTACTGTGGGCTCGGTCACCAACTCAAGTATTTCTCTGTTCCTGTGCAGTGATACTAGATAGTTGTTGACCCTGTGTTGGGCTCATCCATCCTTTTTTTCTCTCTCCTCCACTTATAATATTATTATAATTATTATTAACATTTCATTATTTTCCCCCATTTATCAAATTATAATTATTATTTATATTATTTTCACCACTGTCTTTCCCCTTAGTTAAAAAAAAAAAGAACCATGTGCAACTATCTATTGTAGTCTTTATCTGTCTCCCACATCTCTCTCATCACTTGTTGAATTATTCACTTGGAGAAGACAGCTCAGATAAAATTACATGGTTTTTTTTTCTTCTTTCCTTCACTTATAATATTGTAATTATTATTACAGATGTTAAACTTAGCAAAGTAAATTCTTTTATCTGTTTTTCATCCAAAGATTGGAGATGCATACTTGATCTTTACTGAAGTTCAATGTTGACTCACTTTCATTGCCAAGTCCACCAAGTTTATCCATACACAAACACAAAAATATTTCACCTTGCTGTTTCTATGAATTTCACATCTGATCTTCTTCATATGTTTTATTTGTTTAACCTCCTATTTGTTAAATCTGTCTCTCATCATACAAATGGAGGAAGTTTAGAAATATTCATGTTCTTCATATTCATCTTCTTTTATTTTTAGATATAAGGTGCAGGCATGGCTGTGGTTGAGAAGAATGCTTTGTAACCACATGGTTCTGGGTTGTATCCTACTGTGGGGCACCTTGGGCAAATGTGTTCTACTCTAGACTCGGGTTAACCATTGCTTTGTGAGTGAAATTGGTAGACGGAAACTGGGCAGAAGCCTGATGTG